>JAEIFV010000464.1:0-250952 GCA_018904265.1 Lordiphosa collinella
AACTGTAGGTCCCTTTCTCTTGTGCTAAAATTAGAAGCGCACAAGCCAAGAGAGTGAGAGAGGCTCGGCTTTGGCCCTCGGGGCTGTTCTCATCTTGACAAGCCGATTTCACTTTTACTTTCACTGTACCTCACCCCGTCTGTCTTCCGCAAAATAAGGATTACTACAGATTTAATATTCTACTACAATTTAAATGTTTTCTCATTGTTAAGTGCTTTAATAAAAGAATTAAAAATAGTATAATAATAAATAAATGAAACAAATATATTTTCCAAAAGTAAAACAATATGACTTCAAAAACGTATGCATTTCAATTTCTGCTTTCTTAGTGACGGCAGCGAAAATAACGTGTGCGCCATAAAAAAGTGAAATTTCCACAAAAGAACTTCAAATGTATCCATTATTTATATGAGATCTAATATAGACTACAGTTAATGTTTTTAAAATCCACCAAGCATGTTTCAAGAAAATATAAAAAAAACTCTCTGCTGAAAAATTTGCTTTTTGGAAACGTAGCGTTATTAACGTGGTTAGGGCTCTCGATATGTTGGAACCGCAGTAATCGGATGGTCACTTATTGTAGCTGCCATACAAATTTTTTATTATTTTAGTTGTTTTATTTAATTTTCCAATGTCACAAGACATAAAGCTTATAATTATGTCATTCGTCAAAACAACTCAGTCAGTGGTCACAAAAGTTTCAAGTGAATTTAAACTTCTGACGGACTAAGTGTTTTGCTCTCTCGATTTTATTGTGTTCAACATTTTATGAAATATATAATACTCCATATTGATCCAATACCTCTTGCCATTTTTCGGGCAGAGATTGATTCCACGCTTATAAAATTTTTGATCCTTGCAGACAAAAACTGGCCCAAACGGTTTGTCGTCCTGATTTAGTTGAAGTACTCCCATCCAAAAAATTCTAGAGGCCGGAACAAAGTAGTAGACAGAAGGTAACAAGTCTTGGAATTTGGTGGGTCAACACATCACACATTCCCCGTATACATCACATAAATTTCGCCTTGTTTGAACTGCATTTTTACCTTTGATAGTTAAACCTGCAAAATAATGCCGAAAAATGCTGTTTTTCCATCTTCCATTTTTAATAGGCCCCCCACCAAACATTTTCCCATAGCAAGAAAAAGGGGGGACCAACCCACTATAAAATAAATGCTGATGCTGATCAAGAATATATACTTTACAGGGTAGATGCTTTTGCGCAAAAATTTGACATTTTTTTATAAACAAGCCATATTATATAAGCTGTTTAAATATACAACGGTAGTTATGTGAAGTTCGGCTGAAAAAAATTCAAAAAGATTAGCTGTTGTCATCAAACGAAATTACTTAGTGAACGACCCAATACTACATATACACTTTATGGCTCAAAACTAAATTTAAGTCATTTTTTTGTCCTAATATTTACCATCAAAATGTCTTAAAATTAGGAAATTACAACTAATAAGTTGTCTAACTTGATTTTTCTTAGTTTATTGAAATTTTAAAGCAAAATTTTATAAAAAAGTCGAAAATATCAGTAGGTTTTTGGCCATAACTTTTTAAAAGCGCGATGATATAAAAAACTTTAAAAAGGAGTCGAAATTGGGAATACAGTGGTCCGGTAGACAGTTGATTTCTTCGATTGGAATCAATTTTGTAAGCTTGCTGGAAAAAATTAAATTTCTCAAGAATAGTTCATTTTTTTCGTATTTGAATTAAAATAATGGTATCTTAAGAACCAGAACCAAACTTTGGTTTTTGTTTTGCGTAATCGTTATTTAATATAGTGTACATAGAAAACTATTTTATATTATATTATAGGTTAATTAATGTGACTGCAAGAGCTAAAACTGTGAACAAACCTCGTCAAACAAATGTTTATGCAAATTTATCTTAAACCTGACCTCCGGGAAATCGGACAATTTATTTGAGTTCAGCGACTGAACATACATTAGAAACGTTTGCACTTCTTTGACTTTTTTGTAATCTGCAGGCAGATTTCAAATTTTCAGTCATTAATTAATCCTACAATTAACCAAATTTGTTGGGTTTAGTTTGTTGGTACAGTATCCAAAGGTCATTAGGAAGTGTTTTGGAAAAATTCGAAAACTTAAGTTTGGTACCCACTTAGGCGTATATAATCTAATTGTATGAAGAATCATTGAGAGTTTTTAAGCAGACAGTGGACTTTATTTGAAACGGATCGAAATTTTATTGATCAAACAACTATAGAGAAAATTACGAGGGCGGTCCCAGAAATAGCCGACCTAACTACAAAAACACAAAAGCTTATTATTTTTTTTTTTTTTCAACATAGGATCCTTTTAGGCCGATACACTTTTCCCAGCGATGTTCAATAGCTTCGATACCTCGGACTCCACCTCTTCATTGTTGCCAAATCGTTTTCCTCCGAGCCACTTTATCAAGTTTGGAAATAAGAATAAATCAGAGGGAGCTAAGCTCTTGGCGAATAAGGGGCGTGAGGTAGCATTCAAATTTTAATTCATTATTTTAGCCATTGCAAACGGCAGAGGTGTGAACCGGCGCATTGTCGTGATGGACAGCAAACCGGCACCCATCTTCGCATAGCTTTTTCATGTCTAATTTTTCGGTCAATATGCGATGTACGCACTTTTTGAAATGCCACACATTCAGCTAACTTACGAACTTTCAATCGCCGGTCACTCAATACACATTTTTTAAATTTTGGCCACCATTTCTGAAGTGATCACCTCACTTGGACGCAAATTCCGATATTCATCTTCGCAGCTCAATCGACCTCACGTAAACTCAGCCACCCAATATTTTATTGTTGTAAACGAGGGAGCAGAATTACCTAAGGTAGAATTTAGCTCTTTTTAAATATTGGTTGGACTAAGACCTTTTTTATGAAAGTATTGTATCACATAACGATGACCAATTTTGTAAATGTTTGCAAATCAATAACAAGCGCTCTCTATTAAGATCGACCAAAAAAAAACTGTGCAAGGTAAAGGCACCAAACTTCAAACTTAACATTCATCTTGATTTGCTCTGTGATCTCTTAACATTTGACTGCGTTCTTTACTCACGCGATGGCCTATGGCCGTGACTGTACACTCATACAATGCGGCTGAACATAGAGTACGACGAGTGCGTGCCATTAACCTAGTGTGTTAGAAGACAGAGAGGCAGAGAGCCTCTCCTTCTTTGGGAACCCTGAGACGTTCCCTCTTTTCGATTGAGATTTCCCAAGGCACCGAGTTCGAGTCCCAGTTAGGCAGGTAAAGTAAAGTTTTAAATTCATAATTTTTACTAGTTTTATTTTTTTCAGAACAAACAGGAATGTATGGAAATGTACTTTTAGCCAAGGTTTGCACGAACTTCTTCCATCCCATGTCTTGAAGTTTTAATATTACTTGGATCAAGTATGCGCGTATTTGTCCCAAATCTTGAAGTTGTAATATACTTGGTTCAAGTTTGCACGTACTTAATTTTAAGGAACGGTCATGTGTCATTTTTATGCAAGCTCGAACTTATTTTAAGTTTGAAACGTACATGAATCAAGTTGAAATTTTTTTCATTTTAAGTATGTTTCGAACTATTTTTTAAGTCCGATAATAGTCAAATCAAGTTTCCAAACGTTCTTGATTTAAGTATGGTAATCTTGATGGTAGTACTTTAAGTTGACTAACAAAGTTCAGAAAAAACAGAGTTCAAGTACGGAATACTTGAGTTTTTTCTCTCTGTGTAAAAACATAAAGTATATTTTTAAAATCCCACAATTCTTATTTTTAAATTTTCAATTGCCCCAGAACCTTAGGCCCTAGTTTGTAAATGATAATATAATGAGTAATTTAGAGCCATTCTAGTCCTTTATTTTTTTCTGTGTACCTTCTGGATATATATTTAGTAATCAGGATTATTTACCGATCGTTCAATAAATTGAACGGTTCTCGAGTTATACGAATGTTCTTTGCTGCAGCTGCCTCTGCAGCAGAGGTGAGAAAATCGTGGAACTATACCACCCACCTCACCCCTCTCCTTTTGTTGTGATCATTTTTCTTTTTATTAAGATACCTCTTAAACCTCTCTTGCAATCGAATATCTATGCCTTTAATCCGAATCATATGTACTAGCTGGAAATGCACTTACTCACTACATTTTCTTGTCCTATGATTTAATAACAGATTCGAGAACCCAGAACAGAAGCCAAACAAATGCGGAAATTGAATTGAAAGACAGCAAAGAGGAGCAGCAACATTAAGAGTGGAGAGGAGGGGAGCAGAAGGCAAAATACTTGATGAGGAAACAAGCTCAACAACAAAACGAAAACGGAATCAACTTGAAATCGCGACACAAGATGTCAATTTCATTACGAAAAAGAACGCAGAAAAGGACTCATCTGCATAAAAGGGAAATTATATTTCTGCATATTTTTCTTTTTTCGTTGCTCCCAAACTTGGTCCAAGCAGTTTGCAACTGCAATTGCCATTTAGCAAAAAAAAATGAACTATTCAAAACAATTTCCTGAGGCCAGAAGAAGTAGGAATAAAAAATATTACAAAGTTAACAAGCAAAGTACAAATGAAGTACAAATAGAGGAAGAAAATCATAATTTACTTAAAGGAATTGGCCAGGAATACATTTGGAGTCAGCTGCTTAAAGCCGCATAATTTTGGTAACCAGCCGAGGTATTTGTTAAAAAGTTTCGTTGCAATGCATTACATACTTTTGGGCTAAGGGAAAAAATTGAAAGGAAAGAAATTTCTTTGTGCATGCCTAACAACAGAGTTATGCATGGGGGCGTGGCACATAATGGAAAAGGCGTAAAAAGAAAGAATGTGTGAGAGTGTGTTTGTGGAAAAGTTGGCCTCACTTTTTATCTCCCAGCCAGTTTATGAAGCAGAGAATACGGAGGCACAAAGGATATGTACAGGATATGTGTGCCAAAGTTGTAAGTGCATTTCTCATAAATGGAAAATTCTGCAATTTATTGATGGAATAATGCGAAATAGAAAAAAATGCAAAAGGTCCAGTAAGTGCCTCAAATGAGGCTTACGAAATTGGTTCGAAATAAATCAACCATTACAATCCAAGAGACAACATTCATGGCATCATAATAAAGATTGAGCCAGCTGATAAAAACAACAATAAAACATTCAGAGCCAGCCAAGTGAGCATTCCCGCAGCATTGTCCAAATGACAACAATAAAATATTTAAAGAAACTCAAGAAAAATCAAGGGCGGGAGGAAGTTACTTCCCACACTCGACTGGTGCCCGGGCAAACGAGCTTAACGGGATAAACAGCGATGGGGAACGCACTTGAATCACTTGAGTCCCAGTCTGATTCTCGTCTCGTTTTCAGCTTGACTTTGAAGTGGAAGTGCTGGAATTTAAATTCAATCGCTATTGCAATCGCTACCAACATCTACTACCCTTGGAAGCCACCCTTAAATGGATTTCCTATTTGCGGTTTCCTTGAATTACACGTATTTGTTATTATGGCCGGAGAAAGCGGCTCGTCCTATTTTGGGCTATCAAATAAGAGCACTAGATATTTAATTCTAGATAGCAAAGCGATTGAGTTGGCAGATGACCACCCAGGCAAAATCTGCCCAACTGCCTGAGTCTTTATTTCATCTTTTCTAAGTATTGCTCTGATGTTAAAATTTACATATTTTAATCAAGCAATCGAAATGCTGGATTTCCAGCGGCCATCTTAGTTGCTTCTGTTTTGAAGTTGAGATTTTTCATCTTTTGATTTTGTTTTATGTTCAAATAATTTATTTTTGGTGAAATTGATGTGGGTCATGTGTCAATGCCCTCGGCATTACTGTTTTAACATTATCGAGGCACTATCGCAACTCGATCGATGGTGAGTTTTATCAAAAGACACCCATACCCAATTGACGGATTTGAATGTACAATTTTGCTTCACTTGAATTAAAGAGTATAGTATCACAGGATTGCTTTACAATGGGCTTGGCCACTCTACTGCATTAAATTAAATAAGAAAATCATATCATAAAAATTCCGTTGATAACATGGAATCTTGTTAATCGTTTGCATAGATATCTGTGGATAAGTTAATGAAACACACCACCGTAATCTATCAAAAAAGTTTTTCCCTAACCCAAAAAAAAGTTGACAAAAAAAATAAAACCCAATTGTTTGTTTTCAAAAAGTTTTGATTTTTAAGGAAAACATATAATGGTGTTATATATATGCAGCCGTTATTATAAAATAAAAAATAAAAAAAAGGGAAAATTGTTAATTATAGGCTTTAAGTCCAATATTAAGTTATTATTGTTGAAACCAACACAAAAAATTTTTTTATAGAGTCCGCGTAATTCAGCTTACTATAAAGCCTGGTACGGAGATCGCAAAAAGCGCTCGCAAACAAAAATCTTCATATAAAAATGACACTGTAAAACCGCTCGCAAAATTTTTTTTTTTATTTTAAGCCTAGTACGGAGATCGCGAAAAAAGCGCTCGCAAACAAAAATCTTCATATAAAAATGACACTGTAAAACCGCTCGCAAAATTTTTGACGTTAAACGTTTGACGACTAGTATGCTGACCAGCAAACGGGGGGGTTGTAAAATCCACTTTGACGCTTTCGCGTTGCCAACTACTTTGCACATGTGGATTTTATTGAACAGCTGTTCGAGTTTTGTTTGGGCGCCCAAACTAATTAAATTTATTTATTTTGACGGTCGGTAGAGCAAAAATATGTCAAAAAAAAAATAAAAACTCGATTGAAGCGCTTTCATGAGGAAGAAAACAGCTAATTATTTGGGGCCTCATCAATATTTTGAGTATTTAGATTCAGTTGCCATAGCCAGTCTAGAAATCCAGAAAGAGCAGCAACAAATTTGTTGCTTCCAACGGCCAATGTCGATGAAGAGAAACCACATTAATATATATGTACTAACGTTTATGAAATAAAAACAAATAAATAATGAAAATAAGTAACATTTATTATTGATCTGCACCGGGTGCTTTGTTTTGGAGCCAATTAAAACTGTTGGCGTTCATTTTGAAGTTTTGAATGAACACTTCTGTGACTCGAACTATTGGTGAAATCACATTAGATCTTACAATCTCTCTTAGGTATGTCGATATACTCTTATCGTTAGCAAATCTTTCAAATATGCCAACTGAGACGCTAGCGTCTGCTTCTTGTATGCTCTGCCTTCCTCATCCAAGGCAATTTGTGCGGCATAAATGAAAACTTGAGTTTTCAGATGCAAAATCTGTAATATAGGGGGGACAACTGCCTCCTGGCTTCGCCATTGGACCTTACTGATCTCCATTTCATAAACAAATTTTTTTATTGTTGCGACTTGAAATCCTCATTAAATTGTTTGTAAGCCGGGGAAGTGTGACCGTACCTTTAAAAATTACCAATAACGCCTTATTCTTGGTATTTTTTGGCTGTCTCAGCACACTATTTTGTGTTTTACGATCCACTTTCGTAATAAATGGCATTTTCGTGCGCACAAACTGTTTGGCGTTCTCCGTACCAGGCTTTAAACGTTTGACGACTAGTATGCTGACCAGCAAACGGGGGGGTTGTAAAATCCACTTTGACGCCTTCGCGTTGCCAACTACTTTGCACATGTGGATTTTATTGAACAGCTGTTCGAGTTTTGTTTGGGCGCCCAAACTAATTAAATTTATTTATTTTGACGGTCGGTAGAGCAAAAATATGTCAAAAAAAAAATAAAAATTCGATTGAAGCGCTTTCATGAGGAAGAAAACAGCTAATTATTTGGGGCCTCATCAATATTTTGAGTATTTAGATTCAGTTGCCATAGCCAGTCTAGAAATCCAAAAAGAGCAGCAACAAATTTGTTGCTTCCAACGGCCAATGTCGATGAAGAGAAACCACATTAATATATATGTACTAACGTTTATGAAATAAAAACAAATAAATAATGAAAATAAGTAACATTTATTATTGATCTGCACCGGGTGCTTTGTTTTGGAGCCAATTAAAACTGTTGGCGTTCATTTTGAAGTTTTGAATGAACACTTCTGTGACTCGAACTATTGGTGAAATCACATTAGATCTTACAATCTCTCTTAGGTATGTCGATATACTCTTATCGTTAGCAAATCTTTCAAATATGCCAACTGAGACGCTAGCGTCTGCTTCTTGTATGCTCTGCCTTCCTCATCCAAGGCAATTTGTGCGGCATAAATGAAAACTTGAGTTTTCAGATGCAAAATCTGTAATATAGGGGGGACAACTGCCTCCTGGCTTCGCCATTGGACCTTACTGATCTCCATTTCATAAACAAATTTTTTTATTGTTGCGACTTGAAATCCTCATTAAATTGTTTGTAAGCCGGGGAAGTGTGACCGTACCTTTAAAAATTACCAATAACGCCTTATTCTTGGTATTTTTTGGCTGTCTTAGCACACTATTTTGTTTTACGATCCACTTTCGTAATAAATGGCATTTTCGTGCGCACAAACTGTTTGGCGTTCTCCGTACCAGGCTTGAATTGAGTGCAAATTTGCCTGAGCAAGTTCTTGCCGGCTTAAGGTCATTAGTTGTTGAGAGGAGGTATTACATTTTTGTCTGACCACAAACATTTTGGCCAGGTTTCTTCTTTTTAAATTGCCTTAAAACTTTACAATCGATGCAGAAACAAAATAGTTATGGGAGTTTAAATGGAGGCTACTTTAATAAAATCGATTACATATCGATAACTACTCGACAGATTTTTCTTTCATGCCGATTTTCGTGAGCGGCCCAAAGTACTTTAGAAAAAGTTGATTTAGCCCTGTCCGTCCGTCTGTCTCCTCCGTCAGTTTTAAAGCTATCCTCACCAAACTTTGCACGAAGTCTTTTGGTACAAATACGCTGCACATTTGTCGGAACCGGCCGGATCAGATGACTATAGCATATAGCTGCCATAGGAACGATCGGTCGAAAAACTAGTCCTAGTGAGAAAAACTTTTTGGTTTTAATGGAAACGCCCCAAAGTACGTATTTCTTATTCTACTATCCTTTCCCATGATTTCACTAAGTTTGGTCGAAATCGGATGACTATAGCATATAGCTCCCATAGGAACGATCGGTCGAAAAACTAGTTCGAGTGGGGAAAACTTTTTCTTTTTAATGAAAACGTCCTTTTATTCGCATATTCTTATTTTAGTATACAGTCGTCGGCATAACTATTTTGACAAAAAAATGTTCATAAAACACCATTATATCTTTGAAACAAAAAAACCTAAAATTTGGAAATGGTTACTGGAATGAAGTCCGCTTCCACTAATTCATAAGTAGTCACAATCACCTGCTGGGATTAGAAAATGTTAATCCAATTGTCTAAATGAACGGTGGCATATATTTTGATAAATTTTAAAATTGATATATTCTGCTGGGATCTTTGAACTAAAAGAATGATGTATTCTACACAAGTTTTTTCACGCCGAATCCGAATCTAGCGTTAGAAACTCCATATCCCTGATAGATTAACTGTAAATTAGGCATGCAAATAAAAATGGCTAATTTGGCTGTTTTACTTGCTGTTTATGTTAGAAAAAATGTTGTTTTTAATAATTTGATTTGTTTATTGTATAGTTCATACTTTTATCTCTAAAAATGTGATTTAAGCCTTATTAATTTCATAAGATATAAGTTCGTGATTGATCTGGCAAGTATGGCCGATTTGCATGCAAATTCATATTTATCGTTTTTACAGTGTAGTTTTTAAAGCAAAACGCACCGTAAACTTAAAAAACTACACCTAAACTACACTGGCGCTCAACTAAAATACAAATCTTAATTTAAAATTAATTTAAACTTGAATTCTAATACAAATCGGTTGAACTTGGCAGATCGATCACGAACTTATATCTTAAGAAATTAATAAGGCTTAAATCACATTTTAGAGATAAAAGTATGAACTATACAATAAACAAATCAAATTATTAAAACAACATTTTTTCTAGCACATAAACAGCCAAGTAAAACAGCCAAATTAGCCATTTTCTGCATTTGCATGCCTAATTTACAGTTAATCTATCGGAGATATGGAGTTTCTAACGCTAGATTCGGATTCGGCGTGAAAACTTGTGTAGAATACATCATTCTTTTAGCTTTAAAGTCCCTGTGCTAAAATATATCAATTTTAAAATCTTTGTCAAAATATTTATTTAACAATTTGATTAATATTTTCTAATCCCAGCAGCTGATTGTGGACTACTTATGAATTATTGGAAGCGGACTTTCATAGATAAAAATTTCATAATTTTAGGATTTTTTGTTTCAAAGATATAATGGTTTTTTTATGAAAAATTTTGTCAAAATAGCCTTATGCCCACGACTGTACCTTAACATATTTCAAAGTTTTATAAAAATCGGATGACTATAGCATATAGCTGCAGTACGTGTGATCGGTCGAAAAGGAAGTTTTAGTGAGAAAACTTTTTTGTTTTAAATGTGATCGCCTCCAAATTCGTAATTAACAGTGTATTATGCTTTCTCATGATTTTACCAAGTTTGGTCGAAATCAGACATCTATATAGTATAGATCCCATAAAAAAGTAAGGTCCAAAAAGTAGTCTAAATTTGAAAAACTTTTTTGTTTTCAATGGAAGCTGCAAGGGTATACAAAACTTCGGTCGAGCCGAAGTTAACTTTCCCTTTTTTTTGTTTACAATGAAAATGTCCTCAAAATTGTCATGTATTTGTTTCCACACAATTTTACAAAATTTGGTCAAAATCGGATGACTATAGCATACAGCTCCCATAGGAACGATCGGTCGAAATACTAGTTCTGTGTCTTTTTGTTTTAAATGGAAACGACCACTTACGTTGGCATAAACTTTTAAACACTTCTACAAAGGTTTGTCCAAATCGGATGACTATAGCATATAGCTGCAGTATGAAGGATCGGTCGAAAAAGAAGTTCTAGTGAGAAAAACTTTTTGTTAGGAATGGAATCGACTTCAAAAAATGTACGTATTTGTTTGTTATGCTTTTCCATTATTCCACTAAATTTGGTTGAAGTCTGACATCTATAAAGTATAGCTCCCATTGAAAAGTAAGGTCCGGAAAGTAGACATAGACTGGATTTACACGGAGGAGCAAACTTCATGAAGATATTAAAAATGCTTTCGTTTGAAGGAGAGAGGTGTAATGGTGTCGCGTGTCCCTCTTCACTTCTTTCCTACAAGCAAGAGCTTGTAAAACCCGTCTTATTTGGAAAAACTAACTAAAAGGGAATACCAGGGACTGTAATCATTATAAGTTTTATAATAAAAATTATAAAATAATGATTAATCAGGCCTGTTCGAAATTCGAACGTTTTCAAAAAGTAAAACGAAACGAAAACGAGCGTTTTACTATTTGCTGTTTCCCAATTCGAACGATTTGGTTACGTTTCGACTTTTCGAACTCGGTTTCGAAAACAGCTGGCTGGCTGGCCTGCTTACGTGTTTGTGTATATCGTCAGCAGACAGAGTTGTCATCATCTCCTAATTTAAATTTATAAAGCTCTTATTTACTCTTTGAATCCATTTATTTTTACTTAAACCAGTATTTAAATATTTCATTTGAATATGTCATATCAAATATGGTTAAACAGCAACCCTAGCAGCCGCCGATTGTAGGTCGAAATCGACTAAAAAGTAAAGTGGAATTCAGAACAGCTCGGTTTGGTCACGGCCGCTGGTTTTGTTTTTCATGCAATATTTTATAGAAGTTTATAAATAAATTCTGTAAAATTTTAATTAAACAAAACAGCTTAAGTAATGATGTTAAAAGATCTTAAAAATGTTCAACTAATTTCGAATTTTTAGTTTATCATATTGGGAAGTAGTTTAATGCTTTAATTTCAATTAATTTTAATTCCGCTGACTCTGCAGCGCTCGTTTTGAAAACGACAATTATTGTCGATTTGCGGAATTCGGAACAGCAGTCAACCCGATTTGCGGAAATTCCACTCGTTTTCGGAATTCGGAACAGGCCCGAATATCAATTTTTATTGGTTTACTCACAAAATAATGATTAATTTTGAGTTATAATTTACAACTCAACCAATATTCATTATTTTTGAGCAAAAAATAAAACTCATGAAGTAATGATTATTCTTTAAGTTTTATTTTTTGCTCAAAAATAAAACTCAAATTGAAATTGCGCCCTTTTCTTAGGGAGTAAGGGAAAAATTTTTATATATTCCTAATCAGTAACCCAAGACCAACCGTTATAGTCCATTTTTGAATTAAAAAAATTGTTGAAAAAAAATATTTCTTGAAGAAAATATTTAATTATTTTATTTTTTATTCAATAATAGTTTTACTTATTTCATATTCAATGTTACAAAAAGGAGCTTCTGCAATGACTCCGAAGAGAGGTTGCACCTCAAATCTGATAGAACTAATCTGAGTGCAGAAAACTCCCTTTCGACACTGACTTCTGATTCAGGAGCCGAAAGCACTACTTTGGCCAGTTCATATAGATTGGAATATTGAAACTTTTTTGTTTTCCCAATATTGCATAATATTCGAATTTACATCGATTGGTTTCGGGCTATAATTACACTAGGCAACAAGGTCCAGTATATTGAAGGGTTGGTAGTGATTCTATATGATTTTCGTGAGCCTTGAGAGGTTTTTTTATTTTGTTGCTGGTGCATTGCAAATGACCAGCCTACTTTACTTTTTTAGGAAACGAGAACATATTAGAGTCTCTACAACCCATTGCATACTTTGGTGCACCAGCAATAAATAGGATATTTTTGAATTCTTACACAATTTCTAAAATAGGTATATCTCCATTGGAAAAATCACAGAATTGTTTGGGACAGTTCATTTCGAAGCTAAGGAGTGGTACTTTCCGATGGTATCAAAGAGAGTCCAAACAACAGATTGGATTCTCCAACTCTGGTCTTGGCAATGACTTAGACGTAATTAAAGACCTTTGTAATTCAAAATAAATTATTTGAAAAATATAAAATGTCGTTAAAAACGCACCTGTATAAAGGAGTTCTCAACATCTTCATAATTTTCCGTGCTTTCTTAATAAAGTCAAGGGAATCCACGTGTTTATAAAAATCTTTTACAGCAAGCTGTATAGCGTACTCTTCCGCTTGAACTATCCACCCAGCTAGACGTGATAATTTTTAATTCAAAAATGGACTATAACGGTTGGTCTTGGTTTACTGATTTGGAATGTACAAAAATTCTTCCCTTACTCCCTAAGAAAAGGCGCAATTTCAATTTGAGTTTTATTTTTGAGCAAAAAAAAAAACTTAAAGAATAATCATTACCTCATGAGTTTTATTTTTTTGCTCAAAAATAATGAATATTGGTTGAGTTGTAAAGTATAACTCAAAATTAATTATTATTTTGTGAGTAAAACAATAAATCCTGAAAAATCCTTAATCATGGTGAAAATGGATAAAGGATCCTTAAAGAAGAATTTTGGTATTTCTCTGGCTGTCTTAAAGTTGCTACAAGTGAATGATTTTTTGATTTAAAAAAAAAACAAATAATCATTATTTGCAGTCCCTGGGGTATACATAACTTCGGCCGAGCCAAAGGTAACTTTCCCCTATTTTTCATTTTGTTTCTTTATAAAGAAGGCTAATAAATGCGTACGAATGTTGCGTGCGTACCGAAATCAAGCCTGAAGAACAAGTCAAATTACTGCGCAGACTATCGGGAGCACCTTGGTATATGTGTACGAGAAGGCTGGAGAAGGAACTTAACGTCCCTATGATAGGTGACGTCATCAACAAGCAATCTGCTGCCTACCTAGAAAGACTCAAAGGACATCCAAATCGGCTAGCGAGGCGTACACTGCGGAGACGACAAATAAATGGCGTCAGAGTCGGAGAAGACTCAAGAGATCATTTCCATTGCAACTTTCAAGTCGAACTATCTGATCCTGCCACACTGACAGAATTTACATACAATAATAACACCAACCAAAACATTATCTGTTAAAATGAATCTTACACTACGAACACTACATTGTAAGTTGCTATAAAAAGTAACAAAATAAATGTATGCAATAAATGCAAAAAAAAAATATATAAAAAAACCTTATAACTTGAATATCGTTCATCCGATCTTTAAAATTCCTTTACTAAATATGTCCAGAGGGTTCGAACCTTCTATCTATAAAACTGTAGGAGGTATGACGTTTTTTCGATATTGCGGGGGCGGGAGGGGCGTGGCCAAAATTGAAAATAAACTTGATCTGTCTGCAAGTATAAGAAACATATATTTCATACATGTGAAACCTCTATCACTTACCATCTCGGAGATCTGTTTGTTCATACGGACAGACGGACACTTTTGCACAAACTTAATATACTCTGTGTACCTCTGGTACAGAGTATGCAAAAAAAGTCAACTTTTTAACCAGCTGAACTCAAATAAATTGTCCGTTTTCCCCCAGAGGGTCAGGCTTACGAGAAATTTGCATAAACGTGTGTTTGACGAGGTTTGTTCACATTTTTAGTTCTTGCAGCCACATAAATTAACCTATTCAAAACAATTTTTTTTTTTCGTAGACTCAATTGAATAATGATCAAGAAAAAACAAAAACAATGTTTGGTTCTGATTCTTAAGATACAATTTTTTGATTAAAATATTAAAAATATGAACTTTTCTAAGAAATTACATTTTTTCGGCAACTAAAAAAAATTCCCTTAATATATTTGCCATTGTATTCCCAATTTTTCTATATTTGCACTTTTTTGATAACATCGCGCTTTTAGAAGCTATGGCATCGCCCATTGAAATTTTCGACTTCTTTTTTTACTCAAAAATTTTAATAAACTAAGAAAAATCAAAGTAAATGAACTTTTTTAGTATCAACACTTTTGTATTACAATATTTACGTTGAAACTCTATTGAAAGCAAAAAAGCTTAGCGGGTGACCAAACCGCCTTTAAGAATAATTCTAATAAAATTTTAATAATAGCTGCATCATTTTTCTCTAACCTGTAAATGCCTCTACAGTACTTACCCGGAAGTACAATATGGCTGTCAGCATACCACTTTTGCTCTCAGTCCCGGCATCCATCATTAACCATGGCAACATTGTACGTTCAGCCTGCGTGTTGCACTTAAATTGTTGATTAAAAAGCGCAATGAAATATGCATGACAAAAGTTTGCTGCAATGTGTCATTGAAATGAAAGTGTCCATGCCCATCCCATACCCATCCCAATTACGCACGCATAATAATTTAATTGAATATGGGTTTTTTCGCGTTGTCCTGCCACCCAATCACTTGAAAAGTTGCATTTGGCATAAAAAATGAATAAAACAAAATTGCAGCACGATTAAAATGCGGTCGAAGTGAAGGCATCTCCGTGCCCCAGAGTACCGCATCGAGGTTAATTGTTTATTAATGTTATGATGTTTGTTATTGTTTGTGTGCGGAGGAGCGTTGTTTAATTTGGTTGCTAATTAAGCATTTAACACATCATTTTTGTTGTTTGTTGTTGATTTTTATTTCAATTTGCTCACTTTGCGCATTTTATATCTGCAGGTATATATAAATGCGTATATATAATTTGTATGATTTATTTTTATGCCTCAGTTACAACTCATTTCGTATGCTTAAATACATGTTACATAAGTATAGTGTATATATAATTATCTATATATAGTTGCTGTATATATATATATGTATTTGTGTGTCTCTTTAATATCCAATTGTGTCCAATAGCTTTGCATTTAATTCATATAATTCTCATTAATATATTTAACATTTTGTTCTTGCTATTTTATTTGGTAAAGCAACACAACGGTTTTAGCCTTAAATGTTAAACATTCTTAATTGATTTTTACATTTAATATTAAGCAGTTTGTTACAAGTACTTAAATTAAGTGTTTTCGGGCTCACACAAAACACAAAATATTATCCCGGCTTGCAATAAATGTAATATTTGGCATACATTTTTCAACTTTGATTATTTAATTTTGCTATATGTGAAAGTTAGGGGAAAAGAATGTACACTCGAAATGTACACTCAAACCAAAACGGGATTGAAAACCGGATATTCTTAAGCCGAGCCCGAAAAAAAGATTGATTTGTCCCAAAAATCACAAATTATATCAAAACAAACAGGATTACTTTAAGCCTGCTCTAGGATTACCCTGTTTTCAATCCTGTTTCTGATTTTTTTTGTGTAATAAATACTCAAATTTCTTATGATTCTTTCAAGATAGGGACACCTTTTCTTTACCGCCGAATTCGAGTCAAAAGTGATTTCAAATAAACTTCTTCAGGGATTGTAACGAGGCCACTTAAAATTTTTTGTTTTGAAAATTAAAAAATTAATTTCAGATCCCAAATCTTCGATCGGAAACTCTCTTTCTAGTTACAAAATCATGTTCAGTCGAAATAATATTTCTTCAACGATATTTCAGTCCGATGACGGACTTTATAATTATTCTTTTCAGGGCTGTAAGCCGGTTCGGAGCCGAACCGCTCCGGAGTCGGAGACTCCGGGATTTTTGGGAAGTCGGAACCGAACCCGAACCGGAGCACACAATTTTTTCCCGGCTGAACCTGAACCCGAACCGGAGCAAGAAAACTTAAAAAAGGGTTCGGTTCAAAAAAACTTTAATTTGGTTGCCAATGATTTCTTTTGGATGATATATCACTCTTTGTAAGACGTTGCGAACTCGTCTTCGATCGGAAAATCCTAAGAAAGTAGTGCTTGACTGCGTAAAGCGTTTGAACTCGATTTACAAAATGTGCGGGGAATTATTAACTTTGAAAGAATTCTGTATGAAATGCTCTGCACATACAAAGGAAATATTTCTCCAGCGATTTCTACTCAACTTGGTAAACTTGTCGCACACAAGCTCTGAAGTCTTCTGCAAAATACAGTAATTCGTTATTAAAGTGTTTAAAAAAACATTCTCAAATTTTAAATTTTATCCCAATTCTAACAACTGCATTTTTTGGATCCAAGAAACCAAATATATTTAACCTAACAACAAAAACAACTTGCAAAGAATATTGCATATTGCAATGATGAATGAATATGATAATGAAAAGTCGCATATATAAAATTGGAAACCGACTTTATAGCTACTTTTGACATAGATTGTCGTAAACTATCATTGTAAAGAACTTAAAAATGTCGCATTTGCTCGCTTTATATAAGCTTTTTCTAAGGTTTGTTTTCTCCAGCCAAAAAACCAGTAAAAGTGAACATTAATTGAACAAAACAAAAATAAGACATATTAACAATTAAATAAAACTAAGCTCAAAATTGATTCGTATATAACTTCGGTGTTATTGCCGTCTTAGTGTCTTTTCGAAGAAGTATTGGGCTTACTTATATATTTAGGTCTATCTTAAAAATTGTGGCTCGACAGTTTTTGCGTTAAGGGGGGAGGGGAGGAATTTCCAAACTGAACAACCGTGAACGGAACACCCTAAGGCCAGCCAAGCCGAGACACGCGTCATACGGACAGACGGACAGGATCAGAATATAATGGCCAAAGCTCCTTCACCTACAACTACACCACCCTCCCACAAGGGAACAGGGTATAAACATCAAGACTCTAAACTTCAATGAACAAAATGTTTACTTTTCTTTAAATTTACATACATGTTTTCAAAATTAGTGAAAAACAAATTATGACTGCACCCTGGTTCGAACCTGAACGTGGGTTCAGCGATCTTCTGAACCCGCTCCGTGAACCTGAACCCAACGAGTCTTGCGGGCTCGAACCCTCCGAGTGAACTCCTCCCTTTTTAAAAAATAATTATAAAACCCCGTCTTATTACTCTCTAGAATACCTAATAATTTTTTTTTTTAATACGCCTTTTCTATCACGTACACTCCACGTCGTCGATCTATGGAAAACTTTTTTTTAATAATTTTTTTTAGATTTGTAGCCCTGATTCTTTTTTATCAACAGCTTTGCTTTACTTTAATAGTTTTGGAATCAGTCCAGAACTTAATGAATTTAAAGGGAAGATTCATTTTCAGGTGGTTCAGCCCTGATTAATTTCAAATAGAAAACGCTGGGAAACTTTGTTAAAAATTTCAAGAAAAATGTTTAGTTTTGAGGGTAACAAACCAAACCTTTAGATTTTGAACTTTATTTAAAATAACTTTTTTACCAAATCAAAAAAAGGACGAAAACGGATCTGATATTCGGACTCATAGAAATATGAATACTTTTTTGAAGGATCATTCTAATGTCTGTGAATAAATCGAGGCTGGAAGTTCGAGTTTGGTAAAAATTCGGTACAAGTTAGCTTTACTGTCGGTACTCAAAAGGAAAAACCCTATTCGGTATATAAGTTGCCGTCAACTGAAAATAACTTTCTTAAATAAATACATTTGTTCTAAAAGTTCATGAAATGATCCCAATTCAACTTTACTCAACCACCGCACTGAAAGGAGTAAATAGAGTCTAAAAAAGTGTAAGATAGTGCATTAAGCTACAATAGTTGTTTGTTGGGTGCTAAAGGTCTTGGGATCGATTCCAAAAGAAGTCGGAATTTTATTTTGATTTTCTGAAAGACTTAAATGATCGAACGCGTGTGGATCGTCTCTGATTCTAAGGAATATGGAACATCACCATATCCCAGCGGTTATAAATAATTTTGACTCCCGGTCAAATGAGGTATGTCCAAATGAGATATGAACCAAACTCATTCACATTTTTCACCTAGTATATCTTAACATGTTCTTGAAAACGGAACAATATCAACTCAAATCCAGTTCTCGATTTGTTTCCTGTGTGTAGCTAGTGATATATCCATAGCAGTCTATAAATATGTTACATGTTAATTATCATGATTGCAGCGCACGAGTAAGCCACATATTTGTAAAACCATTGACCATTAAGCTTTAAGCACTGCCGATCCAGTTGTAGCTGGTTATTAATAGAATTATTGTAAACAACATCCCGTTAATAGTAAGAAACCAAAGGCCTGCGCCAGACGAACTCCCGTTTGGAGTATTTTTCCACAACTTTAAGCTGCCTCTGCTGAGGTTCGATTCGCACAGCTTTTGCTCTTGCATAGACTAACGTCTATGTCTTACTGTCAATCGAGGCAGAACATTGTTTATCTTAAATAAATTACGAACTGTAATTTTCAACCCACGTTTTGATTGGGATGAACAACTAACTCTTAGCCAAGAGTATCCATGGAAAGGTTACCCTGCGGAAAGAAGACTAAAGACTCCGGACATCCTACTGCAAAAGATACTGCTAACCTTTCGGACTTGGCTTCAACTTCAAGCCAAGCACTAACAGTGTTATCTCATTTGCAGGTCCGTTTAGTCACCTTAAAATGTATTGGAACCAGAAGGCATCTTCCAATCCTATTCTCTCTTTTACATTGGTCTCTCTATTTCTATTTTTAGCTTAAAGAGAGCATTACCAGTTAGTTTAGGCTAAAGCTTGCCCATTATTCAGAGTTTGTAAACGTTTTGAAGCGAAATTCTATTAAAGGCAGTGTGTTTCAAGTCCTTAAGTAAGAAGAAGGTGCAAAAATTTTCTTAATTTGACAGTTTGATTATGTATACGTGTTTAATTTAAACAGATACAAATTATATCCTATTGAAAATTTCCCTCAATATTGATATGGGAAATGGAAAAACATTATCTTCTGAAGAAACAGCCAAAATCCTTGCTTACAAGGATACTGGCATGTCTAATTGGCAAATTGCCATTAAATTGAAAAGATCTCCAACTGCAGTGGATAATGTAATCAATTTAAAGCAGAAATATAATACAAATCGATCAAATAATTATAATCAAAAGATTTCTTCTCGTGTAAAATCCGCAATAATTCGGGCCGGCTTACAAAAAAATGCAACTGCATCGCAAATAAGAACTGACTTACAATTACCCGTTACTAAGCGTCGTGTACAACAAATTTTATCTGAAAGTAATCGGCTAATTTGGAAGAAAAATGAAGTCTAAACCAGCTTTAAAGGAATCGCATAAAGTTCAAAAGATTGGAGTTTGCCGAAAAACACATGTCATGGACCGATCAATGGAAAAAGGTAATATTTTCAGATGAGAAAAAATTCAACCTTGACGGTCCAGATGGTTTTAATTATTACTGGCACGATTTGAAGAAGCCCAAATCATTTTCTACTAAGCGGAACTTTGGAGGAGGTTCGTTAATGATATGGGCTGGTTTAAGTTACTATGGAAGGACCCTCATATGTAAAGTGAATGGGCGTATGAACTCGAAAAAGTATATAACCATGCTGGATGAAGTATTAATAAACTTTTTGGATCAGCAACCTACTTCAGACACCATTTTTCAGCAGGATAACGCTGCCATACATGTATCAATACTCAGCGTTAATTGGTTTCAGGAGAAGCAGATCGATGTTATGAAGTGGCCAGCACTTTCCCCAGATCTAAATCCTATAGAGAACATGTGGGATAACTTGGCACGACGTGTATATGCTGGTCATCGCAAATTGGAGTCGGTGGAAGAGCTCAGAATTGCTATAGTCAATTAATGGGCCAAAATTCCTACTTCAGAGTTTCAATGACAAAAGTGATTTCAAAATCTGGAAGCTGGACTCACTATTACTCATCATTTTCTTCGACAATAATATGTATATTGTTTTTTTGCCATATAATTTAAATACATGCCTTTAATTGAATTTCGCTGTATAAAAATGAATTTTTTGAAAATAATTTTTTTGTTAATCTAATACCTGTTGATTTGTAGTATTAAGTCTTTTGTTGAACTAATATCGTTATTCACTTTATTACTTGATAAAAATTTGATTCATTTCTCATCTAATTTCCCATAAAACATAAAATATCCATGTGCCTTTAATTGAATTTCGCTGAGTTTAGTCTTTAATTAGCATGATTTATATGAAGAAATCATAATTGCTTTAAATTTTGCTTTGAATTGGGTTTTGTTTTGAAGGTTACTCGAAAAAAAAAAATCACAAGGGATTACATCAACCGAAAACAGGATTGAAAACAGGTTAGTCCCGTATATTCTCAAGCGTCGATTTTCAATCCAAATTTTTCCCATCAAAAATATTAAATTAATCAAAAAATTCGAGCTCAATTCAATCCCATAGCACGATCCCTTTAAGCTTTTTGAGATTAATTTGCTCCCAGAAAGATTCCTCTACCTTTTCCTTTCTTCCTCCACTTTTAATAGGACACACCACTCACCACCGACCGACACCAGTTTTGGTATATTTAATGCTCATGAAAAAAACAAAGAAATATAAAAACTATTGTTGTCTTGTCTGGGACTCGAATACGAATGGCATGGCATCTCATCGCACAGCACCATATCACATGATTGTTGTCCAATGTCTTAAATGCTTTTTATACTTTTCTGCATCGTTTCTAATTTATGAACATTGTAATCTTGAAAGGGATTGATGTAAGCACTTTTGGAATAAAACAAGCTCGAAACAAGCCTTTAAACTTTGAGTTGAAGACGTAAACGGCGATTACTTTAAGAAAAAAATATTGAGTTTATCTCGCCGTTTTTTTCTGTGTATAAAATTTAGGGCTGAAACCCGGCATTAAGCCGAGTCGGTTAGTTCCCCGAAATTCCAACTTATCTAAGACTGTAACCGAACCACTTTTAAGAAAATTGTTGAACCCGAACTGTTCCATAGATTCGGTTCAACAAATTGGTTCTTATATTCTTGATTCCAAAGTTCATTGAATTGTAGCTCAAGGGTGAAAAAAAAAAATTAAGCATTCATCTGTGTCGAGTTCGCGCTTAGAAGATGACAAAAGATATCTTCGTCATCTTGACGCATACCAACTTGTTTCATATACGAAACCGACTGGAGCCCTTTCTAGCAGCCTTATCAGTACCATTTACAGAATCTGAGCTGATTTGACGTTTTCCACCTAATAACTAGTTTTTCCGATCAAAAGTAAGGAAATTCTGAATAAATTTTTAACAGAGACGGAAAATAACACTTATTTACAAAAAACTCTTATAGAAACTAAATAATGAAGCACAATTGCTTTGATAATTTTAAATACACAAAAATTTTTGTTTATCCTTCCGTCGTCGATATTCACAATAAAGCTTTGTTGGTGGAGTTTTTTTGTAATGGTCAAATTAATTTTTTATTGTTATTTTTTATTTTTTTTTTATTACTCAGTATTACTCAAAAAATAACTGTTTTAAAAAGAGTTATATAATAAAACTTATTTATAACAGTTTCATAAAGACTTATATTAAAAAGTGAATTGATAATAATTATTGAAGCCATTTGTTTTAAAACTCAGCAAATAAAACTTATCAAAAGACTTTTATTGTATAATTCAGTTAATAAAACTCAGTCAGAAAGTTTTATTTTTAAAACACATAATAAAACACTTTTTGATTTAGCAGTTTTCCCTTCGAAAATGCTGAACCGAACCGAAAACCACAAATGAAAACGGTTCGGTTCGGTTCAGTTCTCTGACGAGTCACAAGACGTACGAATTTGGGAAATTTTAGTCGAATTGATACGATTAGTCCTTATCGATGCCGTATTTATGTAGCACCCAACCATTTTGAACCATGAGATTCCGTACACTTCCAGCAATTGTCCGATTTAATAATTTGTCAGTCTCTGTAAACTGCCTTGATACATTCTTAATGCTCTCTTAAGTATTTAGCGGCTTTCGAACCATGGATATTGATCATGGATTTTCCATGATTTTCCAGTTGAAAATTTTTTAGTATTAATATTTTTTGGAATTTTTTCGAGATTTAATATTTCGTCACAACAAAAAGTACCACAAAGTCCATACTTATATGTCAAAAAGAGTTTTATTACGTGAATCAAAAATAAAACTCTCTGACTGAGTTTTATATACGAAATTATATAATAAAAGTCTTTCGATAATTTTTATTTTCTGAGCTTTAAAATAAAAGTCTTCAATAATTATTATCAATTCACTTTTTAATATAAGTCCTTATGAAACTGTTATAAATGAGTTTTATTATAAAACTCTGTTTAAACAGTTATTTTTGAGTAATAATATAAAAGTATTGAACAACTGTTATTTTCCGAGTGAAAAAAATAAAAGTCTTTAATAATAATTATTTACTGAGTAATAAAATAAAAGTCCTCAATAACTGTTTTCTTAAGAGGAATAAAATAAAACTCTTTAAATAACTATTAAATGTGTATTTTAATAATATAAGTTATAACTGTTTCCGTCCCTGATTTTAAGTGTTGATTTCCAAAAAAGGTTGCTAAAACATGGGCGGAACCAAGATTCAAATCAAAGCTTACTCTCATCACAAACCTTGAACCTAAAATTTCCGAATATTTACCATTGGTATGTTTTGGTTTAAGCCTGCGTAACGGAATTCCTGAAAAACGAATTGGGCTTGTAGCCTTGATAAATACAACTATTAGTTTGGCCTCGAATAAAAGAGTACATGCTGAGCGCCAGAGAGAAAATGCGCTCCACTGAAAGATTGTTACTCGAGCGAATCAAAGAACACATTAAACAAAGAGTACTTCTGCCATTCCTTTCTGAAAGTGAAAAACTAAAACCAAACTTAACATAAATACTTCAATATCTACAAAATTTTGTTACACATCTTTTTGCCCGCTATTATTTAAATGATTTTAGTTCTCGATATGTTTATTTTTGTTTATTTTTAGTTATAGTTCGCATTTTAACGTTGCATACCTTAAGGCGTCGATATATATATATGTATATTTATGTGTGTAGCGTTTAACGCACAAATATATATCATTACAAATTGTTTAAACACTTTTTTGTTTTCTTTTTTAAGCACAGCATTGAAAGCAAAATGAAATTGCCTTTACCCTTTTGTTTTTGGTGTGAAACTTTTTATGTTGCTTAACTGTTGTCCTATACATATAGAGAGATATGCCCAGCTAAGATGATTATGTGATAATATAATGTGTTTGGAACTAAGCTCTGATTAGGCCTAGTCTCAATCATACTTTTTCTTAGGGGGGCGGATCATATTTTAGGGGCAGTTTACTAAGGGCTAAATACTTTTATTTTAATAGACTTATTGATAGACTTTAGGCCTTAAACTAGATTATTCCTGCAACTAACATAAACTTAGGCTTAACAACAACGCTTGGATGATCCAGAACCACGCAATGGCCACCGAACAGTTGGAGCCTCGACTGTTGCCATCTCCATCAATTTCGTGCACATTGTGTCCAGTTACACCCACCGCGTTTTGGGTTTTATCTAGGAAGGATTTTTGTTCAGATAAACCGATTTCATTCAAATTCGATTGATACCGCGTATCTGCGAGGGAACAATGAGACATGAAATGACATAGAACAGAAAACGGAGGCGGGTACAGACAGACAGAGAAGGAAAGAGAGTGGGTGTTGGTGGACTTGTGAATACTAAGTGCCTAGGGTGGGTAAAATGATGTTACTCACTTTTATCCTGCGCATAGATGGATCGAGTGGAGTCGGAACCACCGTACACATAGTTATTGCCACTACCATCGCCCCAATGCAAATCGGTAGTGTAGAGACCCGATGAGGCAGTTGTGGGTGGATACGAGACTGAAATGGACGAAGAAAGATGGTTTTAGTTTAGCAAGTCGAGGAATATCGATAACACATGAGAAAGCCTATTCGCTTATGACGAGGAGTTGAAAGAGTCCCCATCTCTGTTTACCTGTTGGAGAACTAGTTAAGAGCTCGTTTAATTTGGCGATTTATTCACACTGCACTCTGAAAACATAAAAACTTAATTGTTGTCAGCTCCCTCCCACTTAGCACTCCATTGTATTTGTATAAGCTTTCCATTTATATTGATACCTTTTCTATTGTTTTGTTTCCCATATTGTTGTTTTCATAAAATTTACATTTTTCAATTTGGCATTTTCCACACGTTTCACTGCATTTGGAGTTTTTATTTATTTATGCCATATTTTTATCAATTTGCCAGGCTGCCAGCCTTTCTTTTTGTGGCCGCAAGTCGCCTGTTGGCATTTTATATGCCTCAGTTGATTATGCAAAATGCTAATTAGTGTGTGTTTTCATAATATTGTGACAATATGCACATTTTGGGCACGCACTCACTCACTTGCGTCCCATTTGGTTCTATTACTTATAATTAAAGCTGCACATCATCTACATTTTCAATTTGGCGGAAAATATAATTTTGATAGGGTTTTTTTCGATTTAGGCCAAATTGCAGCTGCAATTTGAACAATTTTACAATTTTAAATATGCAAAATCGTTTTTGGGTAAATGATTTTTGATTTTGGCATCATGTGACGGTGGTTTATGTATATTAAATGGAGGATGCCAGCATTGCAAATTAATTGATATGCTCTAGGAACAGCGAATTCAAACTTAACTTTAAGTCGATGACTTTAAAGCTGACGACTCGACAAATCCATCACGTAATTAAACTAAAAACGTGATATTAACTTGCAACTTGAAGCAGCATTTCCACACTTTTCTAACTTTGTTCAAATTTAAGTTTCGACTGAGATTTTTAGCTCATATGAGACTGCAATTCCTTTCACCCCAACAAAAAAAAAAGAGGAAAATATAAGACGATTCGCTGCTGTCAGTCCAATCCTGCCCCGCTCAGCCCTGCCCAGCCAATTCCACACCTTAACCAGAGAACGTGACTTGATTTTCTACTGGCTTGATTATGGATGTGCCCTGCCACATTTTCTCCAAGGCATTTCGATACTCTCAGAAAAGATGCTCGCCCAAGTCAAATGAGCGGGGTAGGGCCAAGCGAGGGTTAAAGACTGAGTCTGGCATACAGGAGCCGAAGGCAATTAAGTCCAACCGAGTCTGGCGTAGAAGAAGTATTAAATGCGGTAGAGAGACTTTTCTTTTGTACGCTTTGAGTTTCCATTTTCGTCCGTCTAGTAAATGGCTAAAATTTGTCAATTTGTAGCCAACTCTTAATTAGCTGTAAAGGCACTTAAAGAACCAGAACTTTTTCGGAAATAATATTTTTGTATTAATTTTTAGCAAATGTTTGCACCACTTGGCGTATACTTAATATATCGCAACCGCGTTAAAAATGCATTTGTCTAAAAGTTTCCCCAGTCTTAATGGGTTTTCAAGTGCTTTTATATGTAATTGTCATTTGGAATTGCAAATAGAACTTACCATATAGTCGGATAATGCCATCTGTCTCGCCTCGAGGATTTTTGGCCACACATTTATAGATGCCATCGTCGCCGCTGGAGACATTAATAATGGTTAATTTCATATGCGTTTTATATGCAGGCACACCGACGCTAGATTCGACCCTGAATACAAATTATAAAATTAGTATATGCCAGGCAAAACTTTGGCCCTCTATTCACTTGTATTTGTGCGAATCATGTATGATTGGTCCCTCGCCGCGTGTCCAGTAATTTAGAGAAGTGGGATGAGCCTCGGTGAAACATTCGATGGTCACATTGAAACCTTCTGGTGCACCAACCAATTGATGTGGGATTAGAAGCATGGGAGGAACTAGAATCAAGATGTGAGAGAACAATGAAATTAATAAAAATGCAGTTGCATTATGTAATTGAGCTTGTACAAAAAAAGGAGGTACAGACTTTCACCCAAGTTAGTAAATGAGGTCAGTTAATTGGATAACGTGTAAGCGTAAAATCTAGGCGGCTTAAAAATGCGAAAACTTGGCTAAAAATAATGAGTTGGTGAGTTGCTGTCTCTCTGTAACCTTAAACAGCAACTTTACTACCAACAAATGGAACTGGAAGTGGCCCAGGTTAACATAATAGATTTTTGGTCCTTGGTCAGAAAAATTAATGGGGGTCCGTCAACACTTATTTTTAATGTGTTTCTCACTGACGGAAACACAATAATCATAAGCAATTACTGTTTCTCAAAGTGCCTTTTTTTTTTGGTATAAGCTCTGCTAAACAATTACCAACATTTCATCCACTGAGTAAGAGGTAAGTCCATGGTGTAATTATATAGGTCATTAAAGTAGGCTGCCTCTTTTTGGGGTACCGGTTGTATGGTGAATAACACTCAGTAGCAAAGGGGATTTCAATGTAGAAGGTTGACTCCACGCATGATTACACTCTGTACCAAAGGTACATAGAGTATAATAAGTTTGTGCAAAAGCCATGTCCGTCTGTCCGTCTGTCTGTCCGTATAAACGCACAGATATCAGAGATGGTAAGAGATAGAGGCTTGACATGTATGGGACTTATGCTTCTTATACTTGCAGGCAGATCAAGTTTATTTTTAATTTTTGCCACGCCCCCTCCCGCCCCCGCAAATTGGAAAAAACGTCATATCTCCCACAGTTTTATAGATAGAAGGTTCCTTCTGGACACATTTAGTAATTAGGATTAATAATCGATCCGCCAAAGGAATGGTAGAGATCGGATGAACGGTTGTCGAGTTATAATGAAAACAAACAATTATGGGCAGCACCGGTCGCAACGGTGATGGGCAGCACTTCACAGGTACAGAGTATGTTATAGTCGGGCTTGATCGACTTTCTTTCTTGTTATACCCTGTTCCCATTGAAAATGGGGGATTATGAAGTTGTGCAAAAGTACGTAACAGGTAGAAGGGAAGCATTTGGCCACGACCCTATGACGCGTTTTCCTCCAGAGACTATAAGAGCCCCTTCACCAAACAAAATCATATCATAAGTAAGGCCCAATATCTATCTATTCTGAAAAAATCAATAAGATCGGACAATAAACACCGAAGTTATATACGAATCATTTTTGCTTGGGAGTGAGGGGGCCTTGCATTGTCAGTTACCGCGTTTGCGCGATGTGTGCGTCTATAGTGTGTGTGTGCATGTTGAGTGTGTGTATATGTGTATGAAAACACAAGAAGTCAAGGGAACAGATTATTTTGTAGTCGGGGCACTCGACTACAGCTCCCTTACTTGTTTTTGTTTGAATTTGTTATTTTTGTGAAGTTGCCTTATAAGAAAGGAGACGGCTATGGGAGCGTGCGGGACACATTGTTTTGTTGGGGAAGACTGTTGGTGAAGAAACGAACGTAGATGCCAAAGACGTGCCTTGGTTGAATCTTCAGTATGATGACTTGCCTATCGCGAATGCTCCTATTGTGGACTTTACCACAGAGTCGGATCAGTTCTCGGACCTTGACACGTCGTGGTTTTCCAGCTGGAGGAGTTGACAGAAGCCGGCTACATTATTTACAAACAAAATCTTGATGATCTTCAATCCGCTGAATCATCTTTTACATTTGTTGATGAAATTTCTTGCGGAAATCTAAAGAAGCCATCCAACATTATTCTAAATGATTTGAAAAAATTAGAAAATCTCTATTATAATATGCACAAAATGGCATTTGAGGGCAAAAATGACGTCCTGTATGCGTAGCTGAAAGCATCCAAAAATTATTCAACACCTATAAAAATTAGAGAACATTTTTTAAGACTAGAATAAGATTTAGAATTAAAAATAGGGAAAAGTTAGCTTCGGCTCTGCCGAAGTTTTTGTATACCCCTGCAGTCTCCATTGAAAACAAAAAAGTTTTTCTCACTAAAACTAGTTTTTCGACCACGGACGGACAAACGGACGGACAGGGCTAAATCAACTCAGCTCGTCATGCTGATCAAGAATATATATACTTTATGTGGTCGGAGATGCTTCCTTCAATTCGTTACAAACATCCGGACAATTGTATAATACCCTCTGCAATTGTATTTATAATAATGGGCCATCGAAAGCTTTTTAAAATTTTACTGTTACATTAAATTAACCTATAAATAAACTACCTAATAATAAGTGAAAAATATATATTTCCTAAAGCCAAATTTACTCTACCTGATCTTTCAGGTGAGTTTTGTATCTGAGTATCTATCAGCCCGTGTAAACAGGAGTCTGAGACTACTCAGCTGAGCGCTCAGGTGTAATAGAACCGTCTCAAATTAAGCTGACCGCATAGCAGAACGCTCAATGAACCCTTGGTTTTGCAACTAAGTCAACTAAGCTTCTCAGACATATGTAAATGCTGAACTAAGTTGCTCAGCTGAGTTTCTTGACACTCAGGTCAGAGAAACTCAGCTGAGCGATCAGGTCGTGTAAATTGAGCTTTAGTTCTTTCATTTTATTTGATGGAATATCAGGCGTTGTGTTGCATTGCGCTGACTTTTTGACATAGCAGGCAGACGGACAGACGGACGGACAGACGGACAGGGCTAAGTCGACTCGACTGTTGATGCTGATCAATAATATATATACTTTATAGGGTGGCAAGTGTTTCCTTCTACCTGTTACATACTTTTGCACAACTTCATGATCCCCCTTTTCCCATTTTCAATGGGAACAGGGTAAAATTAGAGACATTTTTGGGCATATGATTTTCAACAAAAATTTCTTAAAACATTGGTACATCGGTTATTAACTTTAAATGAACAAAAAACTGATTTCCATTATCAGCCCATGATTCGGCTTTCACTTAATTTTGCGATTTGCGATTTAAACAAATTCGTACGATTTCAATTTAGAGCGCTCCGAAATTCGCCAGTTTTTATTATCGATAATGTTCCATTTTGGGTCCGGTTAGTCCGCGCGGGGTCGTGGGTTCGATCCCCCCTCGGACATCTATGAAAGTTTTTTTCTTTGATAAAACTTACACCCGGCCCACGGTTGGCCCAGCATTGCAGTAATTAGCCATGAAAGCCTCAAAACTGCCTTTCCGATTGGCGTTAAACTGTAGGTCCCTTTCTCTTGTGCTAAAATTAGAAGCGCACAAGCCAAAGTTGAAGAGGCTCGTTCGGCCCTTGGGGCTGGTCATCTTGACAAGTCGATTTTACTTACTTTTACAATGTTCCATTCCCAACTTGTTTTGCGTCACTTCACATAACAAAAACAGCGGATGAGCGCCTATCGATTGTCATTTATCGATATATACCTCGGCCAAATCGCAAATTGTGGTTATTGTGAGCCGTTTAATCCCTTGCTCAATTTCGTGTGTCTCTATTAAAAAATTGTTAAAATATACTCTTAATGCAAAATGAGTAGGAGACTCCGTAAGAATAATCTTAAATTGTTAAAGAACTAAATAAAAATAGTTCCGTGGGGTGTCTGCTTGTGCATCAACCTTTAATTAGCATTTACTTTTCATTTCACGGACTCGGATGTCGCCGGTTTAAAAACGTCAAAACTTTGCGATTTACGAATGTCGGAGCACCAACTTTTACGATTTGCCGATCAAATCGCAAAGTTTTTGCGAAAGCGAAAATGGGAGCATGGCTATACATGTTAATTTACTTGGCATTGACCAATCAGTTTCAGCTGCTCAATTCAAGATTTTCGTCAAACCTCATCAAGTAACCGTTGAAATGCTCGTCATCTTCCATATATCATTGTTAAGTTTAAACTCCAAGTCACTGTTTCCCCATTAAGAGAAAGGCTCTCTGTGTCTCTCTCCAACCCTAACTGATGCATTACTTTGGCAAGCATTCGGTGTGAATTTCAGAGTGTGTTCGGCCCTTCGGGGCATGGCTGGGGAACATTGCTCCAAGTGCAAACGATTACACGAAAACCGACTCTGGATTGGGAACAGGGCCGAACAAGAATACGAAATCGGCTAGATGGTTCCCTTTAGAGCGAATGAAGCTATTCGATAATGTCGCTAGTGTCAATAGTGCCTAATTAGCTTCTATTTTCGGATGGAAGATGTTCTAAAGTGTGAAGGTAACTGCGAAATAAGAAGAGTTTGATAATATCCAGTCATGCTTTCGCTAAGATAGTAATATTCATGAAAATAAGGAAGATCATTGAATTAAATTTAAAAAGATGGGACCCAACCCATTTTGAATTTTCCGTAAAATAACTTTTAAATCAGGAGAAAGGAGCAATTTAATTCTGCCTAAAAATAAAACAGGCGAAGTCGAATGCTGAAGTAAGTATTTATAAGAAAAGAAAAAATCAACTTCACGGTTCTCTATAAGTTCTTTTCTTTTTTCCCGTTTTCAAACAAAATCCAAATTAGAAGCCAAAAATTAAATAATTAAAATAGAAAATAAGCCCACTTAGCTGTTAGCCAAAGCCAGCTAAACAGATACTGAAATGAATATCAAGTATTTATCAGGCCAAGTAAAAATTGTGTTGAATCATGGCCTACTACGATTGCAAGAAAATGAAATTTCTTTATTCATATTAAACAAGTAAGGGAGCTTTAGTCGAGTGCCCCGACTACAAAATACCCTGTTCCCTTGACTTTTTGTGTTTTCATACACATATACACACACTCACACATGCACACACACACTCTGACATACGCACACACGCACGCGCAAACGCGGTAACTGACATTGCAAACTAGATTTGAATCGGGTATACACCTACCTACATGCAAAAATTTGTGGCTCTAGCTCTTATAGTCTCTGAGATCGACGCGTTCATACGGACAGACGGACGGACATGGCTAAATCGACTCGGCTATTGATGCTGATCAAGAATATATATACTTTATAGGATGCAAATGCTTCCTTCTACCTTGCCAACTCATGTCTCCCCTTTTCCCCCTTCGGCCGGCCGAAGTTTTGTATATTTTAGCCTGGTATTTCTATCACAACCGTTTGACGGTCTCGGCCGCTGCTATTAATGCCCGCCACTCGCCTCTGTATAGTGCAAGCTGGCACCAGTTGGTCAGTTCAAGCGCCTTTATGTCTTTCAGCACCTGTTTTCCGAACAAGTTTCGGTCGACGTACAGCTCCTGCTTTCCCTAATTCGTTCGCCTTCCGCCTGTACACTTTTTTTACTGGAGCTTCTTCATCCATACGAGTAACATGTCCAAGCCAGCGCAGCCGCTGTTGTTTTATGCGCTTGACTAGATCAGTGTCCCCATAGAGCTCATACAGTTCGTGGTTCATACGGGCGCGGAACTCATCGCCAACTTTTACTGGTCCATAACCCTTCCTTCTATGCGTTCCAAACATCCGGTTAATTTTATAATACCCTCTGCAAGGGTATAACAATAGAGGGAGCTGATGTCGAGTGCCCCGACTCCAAAATAACCTGTTCCCTTGTTTTTATGGGTTTTGACAGCTGACGATGCTGTTCCACCTGCTACATAGAGCAAAATTGTTTCATATATAACTTCGGTGGTTTTTGTCCGATCTTAATGATCTTCTCAGAATAGATAGATATAATAATAGATAGATAAACATACAGTTTTTGCGGTTATAGGTGGGAAGGAGGGTAAATGTTCCAAATCGAAAACAAACTTGATATAGGTATGGTACACAGCAACATACGTGCCAAAATTTGTGATTCTTTCCCTTATAGTCTCTGACAAATGGACTGACGCACATGGCTTTATCGACTCGGCTGGCGATGCTGATCAAGAATATAGATCGGAGATGCTTCCTTCTGCCTGTTACATACACTTGCACGACTTTAGTATGCCCTTTTTAGTCTACGAGTAATCTAATAAAACAAAAAAACAAATTGATATCTTGCGAAATTTAGTCATAATAGCCGGAACAGCCGTTTCAGTGGGTCGATTAAACTGACCATAAAATGGAAGAAGCGATCGATGAACTTTCTTAACAGATTTTAATAATAAAATTCAATAATTTGCAAGCGTTGTTGGTTTGTAAGACGATTCATGGTTAAATTATATACCAAACTGAAGATGTTTGACAGTGAAACAAAACACGAAACGTGCGTGAGCTGTTGCCAAAAAGATAATAGCTAAAAAATCACCTTTTACAACAAGAACATTTTTTTAGCTCCTCAGATTGACTCTTACACTATCTGAGCAACTCATATGAAATATCAGAAAAATTTTTGGGAGAAAACTTGAGTTACTGATGAAATGACAAATAAAGTTATTAAATTTCCGTATAAGAATTCTATTCATTATTTAATTTGATAGATTCCCCAATAAGTAGCCTTTTAGAGTTATATCGCCAAACTTCGTCATCTATCAGTGTAAACAGCGCACAGCATAGACACATTAATATAATGGCATTTGGTTTCAACTTCATATTCACTTTTAAAGTTTAATTCTATGATTAACTTAATTAATTATACAAATTGCTCGCTGGCTTCCCGTTTGAATTCAACTCCAAAATGCATTCTCCTCACTTGCAAAAGCAAAAACTTTTTACCTTAGCGGTCTTAGGTGACCTTCTACTGACCACAAAATCTCTTTAATTCATTTGATAACTTTATAAGTTTTTATTTCCACCTTCCCGGTTCCCCATATTGACAAACAACAAAGTTTCAAGTCCAATTTATGCATGCATATATTTCTAAATTATTTTTTTCGCCTGGCTCTGGTTTTATGCAAATGCATCTCTGGTTTTCCTTCGTATGCAACTGATTTTCATTTAAATTGAGAGCCAAGACAAGTCACCACGAAAGCCAGGAGAAAGTTCTCAACTATTTTTCTTTTCAACGAAATCTTATGAATAGCATTATTCAGTATTTTGCTTGGCCTTCCTGCACCTTTGTAATTATGTGAGGAAAAACATCTTTTCTTCTTTTATTTCGGGGGAGGGGTAAGAGCAGACACAAGTTTTTTTTTTGCACTTCAAGCGCAGTCGGCGCACATTTTTAATTAAGATATTAAATGGGAAGAGCATTTCCAGATGGGGGACTAATGAACAGTTCTTTTTGGGTGGATTTCTTCTTTAGTTTATTGTCCGCGTGTCATCATCATTAAGGTGAGAGGGTCACACAATGACGGGTTGGTTTCTGCCTTGTCATTTGCCTGCTCGGTTTTACCTTTTGTTGGCCATTAAGCTGAAGGCAGTGACAAAATATAAAAAGAGTTGTGCCCTTCAACCAATTGAAATTTTAATCAGCTTGGACACAAATTAGCCGGGGTTTTTGTGTTTTATTTTTGTACGAAAAGTCCAGTTAAGTAGCCAAAGCACCAGGCCCTTTTCATCGCTTGGCACCTTTTTTGTAATCAAAATAAGCTTAAGCGTGACGGCAGCTTAAGTGTTATAAAATGAGCAACTTAATTAAGTTGTCAAGGGGTTAAGCGGAAGTGTTAAGTGGGTTAGTTTTTGGCATCCTGATGATTGTGTTGCTGATGATGCTTGATGATATCAGACTAATTAAACAAGCACGGAAACTCTGCAAAGGAGAATGAAGAGTGGTAGCAGATGCCTCAAACCTCAACTGTAGGTTGCCTTGGCTAGGTTAAGTGCTCTTCCATGAAAGGATGCTATAAAAGAAATGGGGTTTTTCATTATTGTTGAAGTATCGACACTTTTGTCATCTTTAGAACTATCGATATAAGTTATTGTATGTTTGAAAAACGGTAGCATGGAGCGCGTTCACCAGCACACACCAATCATCTAACATAAATCAACAATAAAAAAAAAGTGTTTGGCTGCTGGAGAACGGTTTTTATTAGAATTTGCAGCCAACAAAATTATCGATATTTTTTATTGGCGGAAGCTTTGAACTTTTGACCGCAAAAAAAAAAAAAATAAAATATGAATAACTTCAAGTACAATCCATTACATTGAAAATTACGACCTCTTCGGTGGTGACTTGGTTGTCTCTGGTTGTCCAAGATTGCTACTTGTAAGCGAAGAAGAGAACGCCTTGCAGATGCTCTCTATTGAGGAATTTCATGCGGCAAGGTTTGAGGAATCAACTGAGGGGCCTTCTTGCAGCTCCATGATAGACTCGGAGGAAAGCTCTCTCCCAACCGATATGAATGAGATGCAGAGCACGAACACTCGAGACCATTGTGCTGTTTGCGGGAGGATCCAAGATTGTGCTGCATCGTCTATGCATTGCACTGGGATCTTATATAGTGCACATGCTGCAGGAGGATTGACCGTGTGCCATTGAGGTGACCAATACGTTTCAGCAGAATCGAATACCAAATGTCAGTGAAGATGTGCAGCTCTGGATCATGCTGGAGGTTCTGCAGGCCATACCGGAGGAGGCACAAGTCGTACACACCTCGGTGAAGCGAGTCATCTTTAGGGCAGAGCTGGGCAAGCGGGAGCCGCTGGTGTGGCAGACATGCAAGACTTATTTAAAGCTGCAAATGGGACGCAGTGAATGGGAAGCGGAGTGCGTGGGTGTGGGCACCAGGATTAAGAACATTGGCTACTCCATTGAGGGCTTTTTGGTATGTCGAAACGGTCACCTACTGATGGGAAGGACTCCCGTTTTGCCAACATCCAAACTTCAAAAAGCAAAGACGATTTCTTGCCCATTTTGCTTTAATTTTCATAAAACTAATTCTTTGTTTATTGCAGTCAGCTGTTTGCTATCGATAACAACTAGGGTTGTCGGATATTTAAAAAATATCTATATCGATATCTTTGACGATATTGAAAAAGTATCATTTCACTTGTCACTTGCCACGATTTAAAAACTACGTTTTAACTGAGTGCAAAATCTAGGTAACAGAGCTCCAAAATATCAAGGCAGGAAACCACTGAACTTTTAGAAAAGGTTTGGTTCGGGCTTTTTAATCCGTTGGAAAGTCTAAGGTTAAGTTATCAAACCCAAGGGTTTGATTCGAAGCTTAGTTCACCGAATACAGTGGAGAAATTAGTTTACGGAATCTTAGACCGTAGAGAAATTTTGGTAAAAAAATTAAACATACGAGGTGTGTTCATAAAGTATCGCGAATTTTGTGTTTTTTCAAAAATTATTTATTTATTCATGAATATCTATTTTGTCCCCTTCAAAGTAATCCCCATGAGATATTTTACACTTGTGCCAACGATTTTTCCAATCTTCGAAGCACTTCAAAAAATCATTTTTTTTATCTTGTTCAGCTCCTCCTTCGATGCCGTCTTTATTTCGTCAAGCGTAGCGTAACGTCGTCCTTTCATGGGCCTCTTCAGTTTAGGGAACAAGAAAAAGTCACAGGGGGCCAGATCTGGGGAATACGGTGGCTGCGGCATCATTAGTTTGTGGTTTATGGCCAAAAAGGCGCGCACAAGCAACGATGTGTGAGCAGGGACGTTATCGTGGTGCAAAAGCCAATTTTTGTTCTTTCACAAATCCGGGCGTTTCTGGCGGATTGCTTCGCGCAAATTGCGCATAACTTGCAGGTAATATTCCTTATTGACCGTTCTTCCCTGTGGCAAGAACTCATGATGCACCCTGCAATCGAGGAAAACTGTCAGCAAAACTTTCACATTCGACCGAACTTGGCGCGCTTTTTTCGGTCTTGGTTCGTGCGGCAGCTTCCATTGAGATGATTGAGCTTTGGTTTCCACGTCATAACCATAAACCCACGATTCGTCACCAGTTATGACCCTCTGGAGCAAATTTGGGTCGTCGCGGACAGAGTTTAACATCTCATTAGCAATGTTCATGCGATGCTGTTTTTGGTCGCAATTGAGCAATTTTGGTACGAATTTCGCGGCGACCCGTCTCATGCCCAAATCATTGATAAAAATCGAATGGCACGAGCCAAGCGATATGTTTAGGTCCTCAGCAACTTCTCTAACGGTGATTCGACGATTGGCCAATACCATTTTCTCCACTTCATTAATTTTTTCGTCTGTTGTTGAAGTGCTCGGGCGTCCGGCACGCTCTTCGTCGTTCACATCTTCTCGGCCTTCTGAGAACATTTTGTACCACCGATAAACGTTGCTTCGGTCCAAGGTAGCTTCTCCGTATGCCACAGTTAACATTCGGAATGCATCCGCGCACTTAATTTCGTTTTTCACACAAAAATTTGATACAGGTTCTTTGATCCATTTTTTTGAATAGGTAAAAATCGAAGACGATCCAAAACACGTGCAAGCAAAGCAGCTGTCAACAATTAAGTGAACATTCAAAATGGCCGAGCTTGTCGGCATAAGTGAGAGACATGAGTACCAACATAACCCCACAAAAAATCGAAATTCGAATATACGTAACCCGCGAAAATGCAAAATTCGCGATACTTTTTGAACACACCTCGTATATTTGATAAGAAGAAATCGTCCAGCTAAAACGGCTATTAGCTAACAACATTAACCAATACCCGAATGGATCTCATTCATTGTAAGTAGGTATAGGTAATTAAATAACTTCTCTACCATTACCTGGACTTTTAAACAGAAGCTAGCCTAACCTTAAATACGTGGACTTGTTTGCCACAATGCTGAGCTTGGATATGGTTTGAAATGATAATGCTCCGATTTAGAACAATAAAATAATTTTTTGTCTGGTCAATAAATTTTAATAGTTCTATAAATTCTAATAGAAACTGACTAAATTAATTCTTCTTCCCAACCCTTTTTTTAAGCAGAGGGGGTCCGTTTTGGTTTGCTAACAATTTGGAAAGTTCGGTTCAAGGTCCGGTTTGATTGACCCAAAAGACAAAATTGCAGCCTTGCAGAATTTGGATTAAATGCTACGTATTTTATAAACGGATCATATTGTTCAAATACTTCAGTTCAAAGCATCCTAACGTATCGCGGTATATCCACCAAGGACATTTTTGAATTGCATTTTAGTTTTTCCTGCTGGTAATAAAACATGAGTAATATGAGTAACACTCATAAATGGTCAATACTGTTCTAAGGCAGTTTCTTGAACAAAAATACCCAAAGTTGGTGAAATGAAAAAAGCGATTTGGTAAATTTTTATCTCTCGTTTATGACCTATAAAGACTTGATAATGGGCGCCGTCAATTTTGGTTTCATATATCGCGGTTTTTCGTTGCGTGTTACCATCTCTTAACTTCACATGTTGTCCAGTGTCTCATTAAATTTAAAGTCTTAGAAAGTTTTACCGTGTGGTTTTCCATGCATTCAAGTTTCTAAGTTTGACCTCTATGGGCGGGCTACTAGGCACTTGTCCATTTGAGGGGGGAATTTAGTATAACAATCGCAGTGAACCCTTTTTTTTGGTGAATTTTAGTTTTTATTCTCTGTACCAAAGGTACATAGAGTATAATAACTTTTTGCTAGCCATGTCCGTCTGTCTGTCCGTATAAACGCACAGATATCAGAGATGGTAAGAGATAGAGGCTTGACATGTATGGGACTTATGCTTCTTATACTTGCAGGCAGATTAAGTTTATTTTCAATTTTGGCCAAGCCCCCTCCCGCACCCGCAAATTGGAAAAAACGTCATATCTCCCACAGTTTTATAGATAGAAGGTTCCTTCTGGACACATTTAGTAATTAGGATTAATAATCGATCCGCCAAAGGAATGGTAGAGATCGGATGAACGGTTGTCGAGTTATAATGAAAACAAACAATTATGGGCAGCACCGGTCGCAACGGTGATGGGCAGCACTTCACAGGTACAGAGTATGTTATAGTCGGGCTTGATCGACTTTCTTTCTTGTTATCTATTTAAAACCTGCAACAGGTGTTGCATTTGTGTGTTGCTATTAAGTGCCATTGTATTGCCATTTAACGAGAACTTTGGGTGATCAAGAAAAACTGAGTATGAGGTTATTCTACCTGATGCCTCTTGTTTCAAAATTTTGCAGGATTAGCGTGGGAAATTTTTCTGGGTTTCTATGAGTTTTTTCTCGGAAAATGAGTTAAGTCCTGAAATAATATATTATATACTATATTTTATATATTCAGATATCAAATGTGACTTAAATATAAAATTTTGCCAAAATAAATCAATGTTTCGTGATGGTACTGAGTTTTTTGAAGTGTCGCACTGTGTAACAAAAGGAGTACAAACTTGTTCATGAATTTATGATGATAGAACTTTGTTGAGTTCAAATTTTGAATAATTGTTTTGAAAATTATTATGACTTAAAGCATTTTAATAGTTGTCATATTTAGATTCAGCACATAAAATCAGCATATCATCAATTGTAGCTCAATTCCTTGAACATGAAGATGAGCTTACTTTTAAAATTCAGCAAACTTTAATAAAAAGCATTCGAAAAGCTGAATAAAAAATATCACCGAAAAATATCACAAAAAAATATTCGATAACGATAAATCTTATTTTTGAACAAAAATATCGATATTTCGATATATCGATATTATTTCCGACATCCCTAATTACAATCACAAAATCAAATCAATCTAACAAAGAAATTCTTTGATGGATTTACATCAAACACAATCACGAAAATTAGCAATCATGATTGCACATCACGACCGTTCACCAGCACAATCTAATGAAATTAGTCGATTTTTTGGTCTTCGATTTATGCTGGTGAACGCAACTCAATTATAAAGTTCGAATAACGGAATGTAAAGAGGAAAATAAAAGCGACACTTTGAATTGAAAACGCGTGTATACACAACATATTGGCGACGAGGTCACAAAAAAAGGAGGTTAGCCCATTTTACGCCGCGCTGCATGAATGTTTATCTAGAGGTAAAAGTTACTTTTCTTGGGTAATTAGGACCCAGTAAACACGAATCCGAACTAAAACAAGAAAGAAAGTCGCTCAAGCTATAACATACTCTGTACCTGGGAAGTGCTGCCCATCACCGTTGCGACCGCTGCTGCCCATAATTGTTTGTTTTCCTTATAACTCTATAACCGTTCATCCGATCTGTTGTATTCTTCTGGCGGATCGATAAATAATCCTGATTACTAAATATGTCCAGAAGGTTCGAACGTTCTATCTATAAAACTGTGGGAGATATGACCTTTTTTCCAATTTGCGGCAACGGGAGGGGGCGTGGCAAAAATAGAAAATCTGATCTGCCTGCAAGTGTAAAAGCATATGTCCCATACAAGTCAAACCTCTATCTCTTACCATTTCAGAGATCTGTTTGTTCATACGGACAGACAGACAGACGGACGGACAGACGGACATGGCTAGATAGGACTTGTTACATATTTTTGCACAAACTCAATATACTCTGGGTACAGAGTATAAAAATTCTACCTATTATAGTTGCGCCAGGTGAGATTGTTCGATTACTCGAGCAACGACGGTAGGGCACCGTTTAGAGAACATGTATAATCTTAGTTTTTAAAAACCAAAGTCAACAATATGTTTGACATTGTTAATTTACATTGGACATTTATGCCATTGTTCGATTAGTCGAACACACATTTTCGCAGGTGTCCTGAGGTTTCCTAGTGCTACTTTTTCCACGGGTTTTCTTTTTACAGACTACTTTCAATCTATCCTCAAATGAATACAAATTTTTGGAAAAAAATATTTAAAGTTTTGTGTTTTTTAGCTTGTTGAATTGATGACTTCGTATAAGGTTTTTTTTATCCCCCACCTCGAGCCCACCTGAAAAGTGGAGGACGACCTAAATATTTTTTGTCTGAAAGCCAATAAAACTTACTATAGAATAGTGTAATTACCTCAACAAATGGTTTTACCAGATCTTAGAAAAAATGATCTAAATAGACAATTTTACTGTTCGCCTAGTCGAACAGCGTCATAAAATGGGTTAGAAAAACTGCAAATCACTTTTTTTACAAGAAAGTCATAAGTTGTAATTACAGCATCAAAGTCTTATGACAAAAGGAGATTCTCCAGATGAAACGATGACGTAGACCAACTTAGACTTACAGAATCCTCAGCTCACACAGCTTGGTACATGTGGCAGGAGAGACTCGAGAGTCATTTATGTGAGATTGGAGCTTCAACGGACGAGGCGAGGAAAGCAACATTGCTAAGCTTCATTGGCGCTGAGGCGTACAGTGTATTACACAGTCTCTGCATCCCTAGTTTACCATCCAGCAAGTTGTATAATGAACTATGTAATTTGGGACAAACTTAGAGGCATTTGTTTTGGACTCTGCGAGGAGGACGAGACCATAACCTTGCAGCAGGCGTTAAGAAAAAACTTAATATGTGAGACGAATATGACGGCAAAGACTTCACTAAGGGAAGTAAGCGATGGCAACGACGCGGTCAACTATCTCAATAGGACACGCAAGCACCAAGGAGGCGCTCATTCAGCGCTAGACAAGAAGTGGTAGCCATCTTCCAGATACTGTTGGCGAAATCACTCATCGAGCGAATGCAGATACAAGGACAGCAAATGTCCCAAATGCGGAAAGACGGGTCACTTAGCATCCGTATGCAAAACGAAGAGCGGAAAGAATGTAAAGTTATGTATCTGTTTCAAGTAAAAATTCTGATTCAAGCAAGGCAATTGATAAGCATATTTTCAGTATTCTGGTCGAAAATCCGAAGGGAGCACACTACAAATTCAAATGGAAGGTCTGAAGATGGAAGCTGTTTGTGACACGGACCCACCTTGATTCCTGTTGATCTGTTTCGACTAAAGAACGTATCAAACTTAAGACCTTGCAAGATTCCATATGTTAATTACAGTGGTTATCCAAACAAGATGTTGGGTGAGTTTGATGCTCAGTTATGTTCCGGGTAAAAGAGTTGTTGTGGAGATAAAGCCCAAAAATCCTCCATTGCTAGGAAGGTCGTTTTTACAAGCATTTGATTTTGAACTATGCCAAATTAATGCAATCACAGAGCAAAAAGATTATAAATTGCTAGCAGATCAAATTCTGAATGATTTTTCATCTGTATTTACAGGAGCATATGTTGGAGACAAAAGGTGGTGATGCCAAACCCCTATTTCACAAACCAAGACCACTCCCACTTATGTGGAAAGAGAAGGAAGAGCAAAAAATACGAAATTTAGTAGATCAAGGTATGTTAGAGCAAGTAGACAACTCTGAATGGGGAACACCTTTAGTTCCTATTTGGATATCTGATGGTGATTTAAGAGTTTGAGGAGATAACAAGGTTACTGTTACCAAGTTTCTCTGTGACTTCAGATATACTTTACCAAGGACTGATGAAATTTTTGAGTCTCTAGAAGGAGGCGAATTGCTCACGAAATTGGATTAATCACAAGCTTATGTGAACTGCCTAGTTGCAAGACCTTACTAATTACAATCTAATGCTGTTTCGAGATGCGCAATAAAGTAGATTTTTTCACTGATTCATGGCCTGAGATAAATCAAAGGGAAAAACTCCTTGCCAACTGCATGTCTTAATTTTCATTGATAATCCTCAAATAGGAAACTACAAACAGCCCGGTGCCTGTGAAAGCAGAACTAAAAATCCACTCAAGGGGGAAATATCCATAAATTCAGATCTTTCACAATTTCCTTTTCTTTCACTCTGAAATGTCTCCTTCTTTTAATTGCCCACACAAACCTTTCACAAAAGACAGCAGTCAAAAGGCAAAAAGCAGGAGTCTTAAAAAGGAAGCTTCCTTTCTCTTTCTCTCTGCCTCCCAAGTGCTTTGCTGCTTTCAATAGCTGCCGGACAAACATTTGTCCAGCATGGCAACGATTCCTGTTGCCGCCCACCTCCTTAGAACGGCACTGATTTAAATTACAATTGAGTGGCGACAATATTGTGAAAGCGGAACAAGAAGAAAGCCCCCGACCAGCTGCTAAGTGCCCGACCAAGTCAGGTTTTTCAACAAGGACTTGAGTCAACAATAATTTAGCCTGCGAACTGGCGGGAAGGGAGAGTACGCTAAGTGGTGCGGCAAGCTCGCCTGAGTAGTTCCCTGCTGGACATTGAGTGACATTGCAAAAAAGCCAAAATAAAAAAGGAGAGAAGGTGCTGTCTGAGAGTGTAAACAACTTGAAAATTAGCCGTTAATGAAGCCTCGTTACGGTTGGGTGGCAGGGTGCAAAAGCACGGAGGAAGGAAAAAAGGTAGCGACATGGCAAGGATTACAGTTGAAGTGGCATTGTTTAACCGGTTGAGCATTGATTGCAGCGGAAGGAAATGTTGAGACAATATTTGTGGAATTAGTGTGATGGGATTGGGTTGATTACGTGAAAGGAGAGATGGTCATTGAAGTTTGGCTTAGCTTATCGATAGTAAGGAATTTAGGATTGAAACATTACACACTTGGAATGGGAAAACAGTTGGAATTTTGTGTTTTTTTTTTAGTTCTAGGTGTCTAGATTTAGTGTAACTATAGTTAATGATCTAGTTGAGAATTCCCCAATGTGAAAAACTGGCATCATTTCGCACATTTTATCAAATTCTTGAAGGAAATCAGCAAGACTGAGCACTGTGCGTCTCTGCTTCCTTTCAGATTGTGTATTGGTACTTTACTTTACTTTACAAAATGAGAAAAATTTTGTCTTTACGACGGATTTCATTCAATAAATGGTCAGAATGGGAACTTATGCAACAATTACTCTAGTTAAAATGGAAAATGAGGAATAAAATATATAGTACTGTCAATGTTGATTACTGTCGACTTTTAAAACTTTCGATGGTGCCCACAATCGATGATTTGAGGACACTACTGCATGTGTACCGGTGGATTAAGGCCCTCTTCTGGTCTAGACGACTCAATTTTACATGTTTTTTAAAAATTGTGAAAAGAAATAGGGAAAAGATTTCGTAATTCTGTTTTTTTTTTTTTGTATTTGGTTGCTCAACTCATTAAAAACAATACAAAACAAGAAATAAATTCGGTCAAGGCCGACAATAACATACTCTGTACCTGTAAAGTGCTGCCCATCACCGTTGCGACCGGTGCGGCCCATAATGTTTGTTTTCCCTATACTTCGACTATTTTTCATCCGATCTTTACCGGTCCTTTGGCATATCGATAAATAATACTGATTACTAAATGTGTCCAGAAGGAACGAACCTTCTATCTATAAAACTGTGGGAGATATGATGTTTATTCCAATTTGCGTGGGCGGGTGGGGGCGTGTTAAAAATTGAAAAGAAACTTGCTCTGCCATCAAGTATAAGCAGTTTTTGTTCTATACATGTCAAACCGCTATCTCTTACCATCTCTGAGATCTGTGCGTTTGTGGTTCTATCTCTTATAGTCTCTGAGATTGACGCGTTCCTACGGACAGACAGACTTGGCTAAATCGACTCGGCTGTTTATGCTGATCAAGAATATATATACTTTATAGGGTACTTCTACCAGTTACATACTTTTGCACAACTTCATGATCCCCCTTTTCCCATTTTTAATGTGAACTGGGTATAAAAATGAGTGAATGCGAGGTCTGCTCAAAAAGTCCCCATTATCAGAAAGCAAAATGGAAAACAGGAAACTGTTAAATATAAATGCCTTTATGGCCCGAAGCAGAATCATGGAAAAAAATTGAATTTGTAAAAGAAGTGGCCATTTAAAAATGAAAAATCGATTTTTGACAACTTTTTTCCAGTCCAGTGAGCAAAAAATTGTAAAAATTTGATTTTTTCAATGATTCAGGTTCGGGCGATAGGCGCGTCAATTCTGCGTCCATTGAGTCCTACATCATCAAAATCGATCAAGTAGAACCTTAGAAAAGGTGTGAACCATTTTAAAAAACGTGGTTTCGAGAAAAACGAGTTAAAAGTTTGCAGTTGCTGGGAAATTTGGGTTACCTTGGGTCACGAAAATGGCTATATCACCGAAAGTATTCCGAATTTGGAAAAATCTTTTTGGGGTAAAATTTTTGAATATCTAAGCCAGCGATGTCCAGCCCTATGCTCTTTGGCAACGCTTTGTTTTTGTAATTGCACCGAAAATAGGAAGTCAATAAGCGTATACATGCAGAGCGCGAGGTATAGAAAACGACACACATGCAAACTATTTCGTCTGTGTGCGTCGCGTAGAACAAAAACCGGTTTTATTCTTTTCTTTGATTGGCGCAAGCAAACTGACCAACAACAATTTCGTGTGATTTTGTTGTTGCCTTACCCAATTTCAATGTGCTTTTCTGTGTGAGTAGTGGTGAGTGCTATGCCCTATGCATGACTGATCTAAGCTAAAAAAACAAATGAAAACAAGAAAGAAAGTCGGTCAAGCCCGACTATAACATACTCTGTACCTGTGAAGTGCTGCCCATCACCGTTGCGACCGGTGCTGCCCATAATTGTTTGTTTCCATTATAACTCGACAACCGTTCATCCGATCTCATTCCTTTGGCGGATCGATTATTCTCCTAACTACTAAATGTGTCCAGAAGGAACGAACCTTCTATCTATAAAACTGTGGGAGATATGACGTTTTTTCCAATTTGCGGGGGCGGGAAGGGGCGTGGCAAAAATTGAAAATAAACTTGATCTGCCTGCAAGTATAAGAAGCATAAGTCCCATACATGTCAAACCTCTATCTCTTACCATCTCTGAGATCTGTGCGTTCATACGGACATACAGACGGACAGACGGACATGGCTTTTGCACAAACTTATTATACTCTATGTACCTTTGGTACAGAGTATAAAAAATAAACGAAAAAACAATTTTTCTTGAGCAGAAGAGGGCCTTAATAAATTTAAGTTTCTCTCTTATGCTCATACCTTTACCATGATACAATTATTACAAGTACGGCGGGTATGTCAGTTTATTTCAGTCTGTTGCTGTCATTCCAAGTGAAAGGTTGTCACACTATAACTCTCTCCGATTGCCGACGGCAAAATTATGGGAGGGTTTTTACATCAGTGGTGTCCAACAAAGTAAAATTTAGTTTGTTTTATGTTTGAATCGCACGCATTTTATTTTTTCAGTGTAAAGCAGTAAAACGTCACGTTGCGATTGTTTTTTTTCTTCGCGCACAAACGAAACGGTTTCTTTTTTTTTTTTGTTGCCCCTTTTTTTTTTGAATACACATATTCTCTCTCTATATATGTTTCACTGCGACGCCTGCAGAATTTGGCTTGCCAACCACGCGTGCCTGCCTTTTCAAAATTTTGGACATCGCTGATTTACATCAATTTTGTGTGCGGCCTGCGGTAATGCATTATAAAATTGTGCGTGTGTTAATTTATTTAAAGATAGAGAGAATGTCGAGCCATTATTGTTGCGTATGTCGACGTAAAGTATCAAACATTGCCTTGAGACGCGCTCCGCAAGATGAGGAAAGAAGAAAGCGTGGTCGGAGTCAATTGGAGTTCCACTCAATAAGTTTAGTAAAATGTGAGACAAGCATTTTAAAGATAGTGACTTTTATATGTGGAGTAACAAAACGCAGACGCCTTTTGAAATGTGCGATTACGTCGGAAACAAAGCCCAACACAAATGACTTCAATTCGCAAACTGATTACGTGCACCCTAATTAACTACTTTGATATATTATTTTGTTAATGTGATAGCAATTTCATTAGCATTAGATAATTTGTGATTGAAAATTAGAGTTACTGAAATGGAAAAAGAGAATGCGGACTTAAAGCAGAAAATTGCAATATTGAAATCTATGCAAATCTCCCTGAATAAAATATTCACGAACTCCCAAGTCCGACGATTGGCAAGTGAAGCAAAACATCTAAATTGGAATCCAGAAGTTGTGTCCTATGGGATTTGTTTTTATGCTGCTGGGCCACGCGCATACCGACATCTTTTTAAAAAAGGATTTCCCTTGCCTAGCGAACGGACGTTGCGAAAGTGGTCGCAGAAGGTGTGAACATCCACCAGGAACTTTGGATTTTATTATAGATTTTATTATAGTCATAATTGTGCGTTATCTTCGGAAATCCTGGAAGCAGCCAGTATTCTTCAATTACGACACTCCTGTCGCGGTGGATATTCTCTTTGATATCCTTAAACAATTTTATGGAGCGGGATATCACAATGTGGCGATGGTGTCGGACTTGGGAACAGGAAATTCCAAGCTGTAGAGAAACCTTGGTGTGTCAACTGGTAAGATTACTGAATAACCATATACTGATTCAAAATGTACTGCTACTATTTTCGTAAAAATTTTTTTTGTGGGGCACCTTAATATGGGAACTACGTTAGAATTAATTTGAAAGAGGTTTCTGTCGGTTGAATTGTTCTAAAGAATGATGCTACGCACTTTTTGAATAGCATTGCCGTCCGGACAGCGGTTTCTTTTCATTAGGAAGTGCCATTTAAAAAAAAACGGTAATTTTCTAGTCTTGACCCGTTTGTTCAAAAAAAAAAAAAAAAAAAACCAAAAAGAGGCCGATTTATGATGAATTTAGGGAAAATCATTTTTTGGGGGTCTTCACAGGTCTTTTTTTAAAAAAAAGTTTTAGAGTTACCGGTTTGGTAATTGTTTAGTAGAGCTACCCCTCACCAAAAATTCTGAAAAAAATATCCTCGATGGACCGCGAATTTACAAGAAATATGACGTCTTCAGATCGCGGGGGACTCCCGCGGTTCAATGGTAAAAATTATTTGAAAGTAGCATTTTTTTGTATAAAAAACAGATTGTTTTTTGCCTTAACTGTCATTATTTCTCAAAAATAATTTATATTTATTTGTATAGATGTGATATATACCGACTTTTTCTTCGTTTCCTAGTATGAAAATGGCGCTATACATTGAAATGAAAGTGAAAGTGAAATAACACCCGCGGGCTTTATTTCACTATTAGGAGTGAAATAACGCCCGGGGGCGATATATCACCTGGCGTTATTTCATGCCCCCTCTTTTAAAGCCCACTGGCAACGTTTCAACGTTTCTAGGTATAAGATCAATTATTGTGATCAATAGACATGGAACCATTTAGATTATAAAGGTCTTTTAACATTTATAGAAGTAAACCTTAATGGCCATACTACTAATAGTATGTCCTAAACAATTTTTAAAAATTTATATCCTTCAATTAAGTTTGCCACACTAAGGTCATCTGGTCACTTTGACTATCAACACTTTCAGGATCGAATTAAAGTGAGTGAACTTAAAAAATTGTTTAGGACATACTATTAGTAGTATGGCCATTAAGATTTACTTCTATAAATTTTAAAAGACCTATATAATCTAAATGGTTCCATGTCTATTGATCACAATAATTGATCTTATACCTAGAAACGTTGCTATGCGGCGCACTGTTCAAAGTAGCGCCGCAGGCGCGAGTTTTAAAAAAAAATTTAGCCAATTCAAAAAACTCGCACTTTATTTTTTGCTTCTTCTTATGAGCTCCTTTCTGGACGGTCATTATCTTCCTCCACCGGAAACGTCCATTCGCTGCCGTGCACTTTGAACCGCATTTTTGACACGTTTTTGACTTTAAATGCAGTCGTGATCTTCCACAAATTGCATTATCTCCTCATCCGAGTTAGCGAAAAACTTCATTAGCGTATTTACGCAACTTGGGCAACTCATTTTTCGTCGATGTGATTGGTGGTCAGAGTTTACAACGAATATTTTGCTTACCGAAACAATTTTTTCTATTTTTTAAATGACAGTTAAGGCAAAAAACAATCTTTTTTTATACAAAAAAATGCAACTTTCAAACAATTTTTACCATTGAACCGCGGGAGTCCCCGCGGTCGCGATTTCCCTAAATTCATCATAAATCGGCCTCTTTTTTGGTTTTTTTTTTTTGAACAAACGGGTCAAGACTAGAAAATTACCAAAAAAACAGCAGACTCTGAGCGCCAAGCAACGCAATTACCGATCAAAATGTAACGCCACTTTGGAATGCACTTTGTATATTGATGTTATACGGGTCTGTTCCGGTTTTCGACTCAATTTTCGTGTATACTCGTACGTTAATATTTCGCACTTAAGTTGTATTAATTTGTTTGTAAGTAACAAGACAATCTGTGGTTACTAGATCTAGTCGGAATTTTCTCTCGAATTGAATTTACTTGGCATTGAGCAATCGATTTCAGTTGCTCAAACGAATTCGAGTCTTTTTATACCAGAGCTAGTAACCTTAGGCAAATTTTTCGCGTTCTATATAACGTTATTCAATTTGGATGCAAAATGTTAACGTTTACACGAAAATCGACTCGAAAACCGGAACAGGGCCCATACTCAAAGCATTTTGTATTTCTTTTTAATTTTTGGTCATTTTTATCTTAGTATTTCATTTAGCTTAAAATCGATCTCGAATCGCTCAATTCCAACGAAACTCAAGCCCGACCCAATCTCTGCCTTAAATTTCCATCCGTCTCTTCCTAATACAAATAAGTTATCAAAAAGGAAAATATTAGCTTTCTTTATTGCTAATTTACAAATGAAGCCCAAATGAGGTGAGGTTAAGTTTGTTCAGACTAGCGTTTTGGTTTGGATTTTATGAATTTTTGTTTACAATTTTTACAGTGTAAAAAAAGCTTTCGAGCTCTCACGTTTAGGCTCTGCTTTAAATCTTTTTCTTAGAGTAATCCCGGCACGAGCTTAAAAATTCAATCTCGATTTACAGGATATTCTACTCAGTTTCTTTCGAGATTGTTTTATTCCAATTGTGCTTACTTCAATTCCTTTCAAGCTCACATTTTGATAAATTAGGAACAATAGCGGAAAAGTATAAATAGCATTTCAGAGATGGGTCAGCATCCATGTGCTATGGTGCTGTGCGATGAGACGCCATGCCATTCATGTATCAGTGCAACGCTGCAAGATTGTGAGTTCGAGTCCCCGACAAGACTACTTTAATATACAAGATTATTATACATCTTTGTTTATCAGAAGCTTTAAATATACCAAAACTAATGAGGGTGGGTCTTGTTGAAGAAGGTATATAAGGATTGTTCTATTCAAAATGAAGGAATAAAGGTAAACAAGAAGAATCTTTTTGGCAGCAAATAAATGTCTAACATGCTTTGGATTTAAAAATGCAGGAAAGTTTTTGATTAGTTTAATCTTTATAAGATCAATTTGATTATTTCTGGATTGAAAAAAGTGGGATAAATTCAATCTTTTTCGGATCAGCTTAAGAATTTCCGGGATGACCCAGTTTTCGTTCGTGTTTCGGATTGATGTAATCCCGTACGGATTGATTTTAATACCCGTTACTCGTAGAGTAAAAAGGGTATACTAAAGTCGTGCAAATGTATGGCACAGGCAGAAGGAAGCATCTTCGACCCCATAAAGTATATGTATTCTTGATGAGCATCAACAGCCGAGTCGATATAGGCATGTCCGTCTTTCTGTATGAACCTAGATCTCGGAGACTATAAGAGCTAGAGCCAGATCAAGGTTATTTCAAATTTTGGCTATGCAATATCTACAATCTCTGAAACTTTCATAAAGATCGGATAATAAATGGCAGAGTTATAAAGGTTATAAAAATCGTTGCATACTTTTTGGCGCCGCATGCGCCGTTCGCTTACATAATGTTGAAAAGTTCACATTAATGTAAATTCTATGCTTACTAACAAAAGGGAAGGCTTTACAACAATAATTGCCCTGAGTAACCTACGCTGTCTTTATTTTTTGAATGTAAGTCACTGGTCCTCTTACATTACCCTTTTTGGTTCTTATTAAGTTGGCGAAACTCTGGCTCGAACATTTAAATTAATTATTTTCCCGCTGGTCTTAGATCTCTAATCCTAAGCCTTTAAAGACGAAAAGTAAAAATCAGTTGAAATTATATCAATATAAAATATCTGCATTGCATACGAAATTAGCTTCGACGATTTCTTTACAAGTGGCTCAGGTTAAGGGTCGTTTGCAGCATATGTTGTCCTTGCTTATTTCTTTTCTTTTCCATTTTTGTGTTCAGTTGCTTTTGCTGTTGCACAAAGGCAACAAATCAGTATGCAGTCACAAAATGTAAGAAACAAACTCGTCTAGGGCCAACCTCCAACTCCGACTTGGGCTGTGACTCTCTGGGAACAGGAAACAGAAGCTGAATTTGTTGCTTCCTGTTTGTTAAGCAACGCACGCCACAAATAAACGTACGTACACATGTCTGTGTGTGTGTGTGTGTCCTGGCTAAAGGACATATGCAAGCTGTCACAGTTGTTTTAACAAATTGTTTGGGGGAGTGTGGGCGGGTGTGTGTGGACCTGGAAATCTGTTTCCATGTGTAGTTTAAAAATCACAGAAAATGTTATGTTTATGCCAAAGCAAAAATCGGTATTCAAAATATTATTGAGATATTGGGAGGAGGGTGAAATCGAGAAGCGAATTGCTGGCTCCGTCACAAAGTGCATAGATAATTGGGAGTTGGATTTGTCTAAAGAGGACTTAAAGCATGCGAAATATGTAAGCAATGTTTTTGAAGGACGATTTCAAGTAGACATTTCATGGCATGGTTTGCACAATTTCTTTTGAATTGCTTCAACTCCGGTAAGCCGATGAATCCAACTGTTTAGATACTTGTTCTTTTTTTTTACGACTCTTTGCCGCCCATAGCCCATTTGTTGTGTGTGTGCTTTACTACAGCAATCAAGCTATTTTTTTATACTATTTTTCATGGCGATTTCGCCGTGCCCACGTCTAATTTGTATTGCACTTTTTGCTCGGCTGCCCCCTACCAATGGGGCTTTGTTTGACTGTTGTCGGCTGGTTCTGTCCGGTCGAGTACAAAACAAAAATAGATTTATGCTTGCGGCATTTTTAAGTGACAGCAAACGAGCAAATTTCTGTGACGACCACGCCCCAAAAACCCCGTTTGATGGGGCTGCTGCTGCTGCGCTGCTGACATGAAAGGCACCTGACAACAGGATGACGTGATGTGACGTTTGTGTGTGTCTCTGTCGCTTGTAATAAATCTTAAAAAACTGCACCACGCAGTGATTTGATTCGTTTTTTGTTGTTGGTTTTTCTTCTTGTTATATGAGCTTGGAACTGCAGCTACAAGTGTGTTTCAAATTGCAAAATGTTATTTGAGGGATTGGTACCGTGGGCTTTGGTCTCCTTGCAAATGGTAAACCAATTTTTGGAATTTACAATTGTTTTTCGGTACTCTGTAATATTTTTTTAAAGACAAGCTCACTGTCAACCTCCTAGTATCATGAATCCTAGTAACTTGCTAAGGAACGAAAATTACACAAGACAAGAGAGTGATAAAAGCACAGGCAGTTAAAAAATTAAGTATATTTACACAATTTAACAGACAAAATATACTTTTGAAATGACCTAGCGTACGCTGTAGAGCACGTCGAGCATGGCATTCCATTTACTTTTTTATTGTTATTTCAAAAAATCACATTTTAAGCATTTGCATGAGTCATTTTCGAGTCTTCTTTAAATCGCACAGAAAAGAAATCTCTTTTTAATCCTCAAAAGGGCTCGAAAAAGACTCATTGAGGTAATATTTGCTAAAATTATCTTCCTAAGCGCATGTGGCGCCAAAAAGTATGCAACGTCTTTTATAACCGTTATAACTTTGTTATTTATTATTCGATCTGTATGAAACTTTTAGAGATTGTAGATATTCGGCATATGGACGGACGGACGGGCAGACGGACTGACAAAGCTCAATCGACTCAGCTCGTCATTTTGATCAAGAATATACATATATTCATTTTGTGGTCGGAGATGATTCCTTTTAAATGCGATCCAAACTTCTGGGCAAAATTATAATACACTTTTCTAGTGTATAATGAGAAATTTCAGTTTTGCCGTTCAAATGGTATTAAATATGTCTATGTTCCGTTTTGCTCCTCCGTTTACAAGCAAAATTTTTATTTGTGCTTGAGCAACGGGAAGAAACATGGATGTCAACGTACAGTTGAATACGCGCAGGTATGTACATTCCATGACAAAACCAGTTTATCACTCAGATTGTGTTCCGTTTCCTGTAAGTCCCAAATTCCAAACTGAACCGCATAACTCAGTTGAATCAGCCGATGACTTCAAAAAAAATTAAGAGCCCGCAGAAGAGCGAAATCTCTTCTGCCAATGTGGACTAAACTATCAAATAAGAGATCTATATCTTTCAAAGGAAAAATAGGAAATCTTAGCATCACGTATGCAAGATGATGTCAAGATATCGTACTATAGAGATCGGCAAAAGCGCTATGGTAAGTACTGCTCGAAAATATTATTAGTTACTGCAATGATGTGTGTGGTTTATTTGAGGAGTTTAACAAGCCATATGATCCAGTCGAGAGGCGTTTGTTTATCGACGGTTGCACGCTCAGTCAGTTATTGTTGAACCAGGGAATCAGCAAGCCTTCGATACCGCTAGCACATAATGAGGGCTGCAAACCAAAAAAATTTTCCAGAGCTCCGGCTCGCGGGTTCGAACCAAAATTTATCTATGGTTAAGGTTCGGAAATACTTAGTACTCGATACTTAGTACTCCATACTTAGTACTCGATTAGGCAGTATTCGATTCTTAGTGCTTGATAATAAGTACTCGATACCAAGTACTCGATACACAGTATTTGATACTCAGTACTCGATTCTAAGACCTCAATACTTCTTACTCAATACTATGTACTGATACTAATACTCGATTCTTTGTATTTGGTACTCAGCAACCGATCCAAAGTACTCGATACCAAGTATTCGATACTCTGTATTTGATACCGAGTGTACCCTAAGTACTCGATATTTTATTTTCTAAAGTCTATACTCGATACTCAGTACCCAATTCATAGTACTCAATACGAAGTACTCCCACTCCCCCTACACGACCACCTTAAGGCCCTAAACAACAGCACCACAAAATATGAAGTCAGCGTGACGCGTGACGCTTTTTTTAACGGCTTGACAGCCCCAAAGGGCCAAAGCTGAGCACCTCTGCAACAGACGCGATTTGTAGATCACATGGGAATATTCAGAATATAGTTTACTGTTAAGATCAATTTCAATTCGTAATCTGAAAAATATTTTACAATGTAACGTTTATCATTTAAAATCATTTAAAAGCTTTGATCTTCGAGATCTTAAAAAGGAAGAGTGGGTTTTATAAGTAATTCTGAACGCTTATCACGATTTTTTATTAAACTTTTCTGACGATTTTAAGACTCAGTTGCCCAAAACCGACCATATAACAGAAGAAGTCGCTATGCTGTAGGTTACAATTGTTTTTGTCTCTCATTTTTGTTGAACCCGAACCGAAACTGAAGGTTCAGAATAGGTTCAGGTTCAGCTTTTATTATTTAAGAGGTTTGGTTCAAGGTTAGGTTCACAGTAAATGAATAGTCGGAATTCCGGGTTCGAACCGGTTCGGTTCAAAACCGGTTTGCAGCCCTGCACATAATATAAAAGAACATAATATAAAAGAATGGCCTTATTGATCCACCACCTCAAAGTTGTTGCAAAACTTCAGGATTGCAACAAGGATATACGAAACTCATGTTTTTTTGTGCAAATGGAACAGTCGAGCACGCCACGAGTATAACGTTCGAGAAGATTGGACGGACCGAACGATTATGCAAAGTTGGCCAAAAAAATGAAAAGTTCGAGCCACTTGTGAGTAAGGAGCAAATTATACTGCCGAACCTTCATATAAAACTGAGTTTGTTTCAAAATGTTGTGAAGGCTTTACAAAAAGACGGCTTTGTATATATGAAGAGCATGACGAGCTGAGTTGATTTGCCCATGTCCGTTGGTCTGTTTTTGTGCTATTTCCTCCGTCAATTTGAAAGCTATGTTAACTTAACTTTGCACGAGGTCATTGATTACAAATATGCTGGACATTTTTCAAAACCAGCAGGATCGGATGACTATAGCATATAGCTGTCATAGGAATGATTGGTCGAAATCCCAGTGTTAATGAGAACTACTTTTTGCTTTAAGTGATCGCGTTCTCTTTATTTTCCAAATAGTAATACTATCTGCTTCAGCACAATTAACTGTCAAATAAAAACTGGTCAGCCAAATGGTCACAAAAAACCGACTTCTATTGGTCAGTTTGAGGAATCACTCAGGTAGCAGTGTTCGAAGAGAAAAATGGTTGTCTAAAAATCACTTAAGGCACTCTTCCGGCTTTCGGAATTTTACCCTTTTTTTAAAAACTTGTGGATAGAAATCGGAAAGAGCCTTTGTAGTTCTGATTTTTGTATTTGGTTTCACAATTCATTAAAAATGTGTCAATGCGTGACACAAAGTTCTCGGCCTCCAAAGTAGGGTCTTCTATAAAATTAGTGTTGATGGTTCACAGCATTTCTTAAGTCACAATTATCAGAAAGCATAACTGAAGACGGGAAATTGGTTAGTATGTATCAGAGCTAGCAAATAACAATTGACCATTTTTCGTTGTCCAAAAATAACAGTTACTTACGGCCCCTTAAGCAAAGAGTCAGAGATGAGCCGTTCTCATCGGCTCTTGAACATTTCGCTCTTTGCTCAACGACCAACCAATGGTCTTGATTCGCATTTGCTCTGTTCAGTCGCTGAACGAATCGACGGGAGCGAAAATTATAAAAGTCACTTGCGTTTGTGTGTGTGTATGTGAGAGTGGGGCGTCTGTTTGGGCTTGTGACTCGCACAAGCCACACACACACACGTAAAAAAGAAAACAAATACAGAAAAAAAAGACCCTTTGAGGCAGGGTTCCCCAAGAAGAGAGGCTCTCTGACGCTCTCTGACTCTCTCTAACACACACTGATACATTACTTCGGCAAGCATTCGGTGTGAATTTCCGAGTGTGTTCGGCCCCCCGGGGCATGGCTGGGGAACACTGCTTTGAGGCGATCAGTTTTTTTTCGGTCATCTGCTGTCTCTTAATGTGAGAGCGTTCAGTCGGACCGCTCTCTATAAATTGTTATTGAATGAGCAAAACGAGAACAGGTCAGCGGTTTTGTTATTGAGCAGACCGCAAAGGGAAAAACGATCAATTGTTATTTACGAGCTCTGGTATGTATGGATCTAAGGCCCAAAGCAGAAATATGAAAAACATTTAATATAAAAAAATGGCGTCAATATGAAAATGAGAAATTGATTTTTGACAATTTTTTTGTGCAGTTTAGAGTACATAAAAATGTTTCTGTAAAAATACAGACCTTTAATCTAGAATCCTTTATTAGGATCAGCTTTAAATTATTTAAAGAAGCGTAACTTAGGTTTTCTCCACAAGAGACTTGACACTCTAGTGTTTAAAATGGGAACATCTCTTTAAACTCATAGGCGAAACATGAAGAAATACAGAACTACGCACTCTTTTATCGAAATTTTCTATGACCATTTTGCATAAATGTGGTTGAGAGAGTACACAACTAGCAAATGTGCGATTTCTTGGATAAAATTTTGTCGAATACTTTAAAGTCACTACATAATTTAAAAACTGCGACTTCAGGTTGACTGATGTCTTAAGACTACGCTGTCTGATTAAACAAGTGCAGCTCTCAAGAATTTTCCCATTTACTCCACTGTAATTCCAACCAATCCCACATCCCACACACTCACAACCTTTACCAGCAGCTCAACTTTAATCCGCTGCCGCGAAATGGAAATATGAGTTGTTTGCAGTGAAATAAAAAACCCTCAGAAATTTAACTGCTCCGTGAAAAGTTCCACCCACCCCTGCACTCCGTGCTCTTCTGGTCAGCACGTTACTAAAATAAATTGAAAATTGTCAAGCAAACAGAACTCGTTTGTTTAGTTTTTAGTCAACTTTTCAGTCATAAAATATTTAGTTAAAAAATATGACAATTCAATGCGCAAGCGGACGAAAAGGCCACTTTGTCATTTTGCTATGACAACCTAAATAAGTTGTCCGCAGGGCTACTTACAGTCCACACTGACTTTGATGCGCTTGGACACCGTGGGGGGTACTCCATTCGATGCAATGCACAGGTAGGCTCCCATGTCCAGGCGCGAGATGCGGGTTATCTCCAGCGTATCGCCCTCCCATTCGTTGACTGCAATGAGGGAAATTGCTAAATGATTGATGCACTGCATCAGTTGTGTAGTCGCACTTACCTATGTGATTCTTATTGATGGCAATGCGGGAGTTATCGTCGCGTTTCCATTTGATAATGGGTCGGGGACTGCCGCTGGCACGACATCTCAGCGAAATGTTGGCACCCTCGCGAACGATGACATCACTGGAGCTCAACGAGTCATCGATATTGGGGGGAACTGCCGAAAGAGAAGCAGAAGCAGTTGCAAAACGCCCACTTAATTAATCATTACTTCACTAAATTGTTGCCCACCCATAATAATCCTCTTAAATTTAGTCCAGCGCCTTTCAAACTATTCGCCATTGTTTTAAGAGCACGTAAAAGCATTTGAACAATTTTAACCGAAAATGCTGGTGCATTGATTTAAGCACCCATTTCCAATAAATGAGAAATAGCTTTTACCATTTGAATTCGCCACAGGATATTGCATTTAATATGAACAATATGTGCGCTTTAGTTTACGATTTATGAAAGTGTGAGAAAACATTTTGCATGGGGAACAATTTGGGATTTTAAAGCAGGTAGTTACGAAAGACTGGTTTGCAGCTTTCAACTTTAAGTCTCATCGACTGATTGGAATCAAACCATCTGGGATAATATATAGATCTTAAGAAAAAAACAAGAAAGAAAGTGGGTCAAGCCCTACTATAACATACTCTGTACCTGTGAAGTGCTGCCCATCACCGCTGCGACCTGTGCTGCCCATAATTGTTTGTTTTCCTTATAACTCGACAATCGTTCATCCGATTTTTACCAGTTCCATAAGGAACGAACCTTCCATCTATAAAACTGTGGGAGATATGACGTTTTTCCAATTTGGGGGGGCGGGAGGTGCCGTGGCAAAAATTGAAAATAAACTTGATCTGCCTGCAAGTATAAGAAGCATATGTCCCATATATGTCAAACCTCTATCTCTTACCATCTCTGAGATCTGTGCGTTCATACGGACAGACGGACATGGCTATATCGACTCGGCTGTTGATGCTGATTAAGAATATATATACTTTATGGGGTCGGAGATGCTTCCTTCTAGTGTTACATACTTTTGCACAAACCTATTATACTCTATGTACCTTTGGTACAGAGTATAAAAACTATATTTTAAAGGAACGAAAATAGAGGCATTCCAAGATTTTTTTGGCATAATCGACGAAATAGTCAAATCTTGCAGCTTAAAAGGAGAAAAAAAGATTTATGTCTATAAAGATTTATAAAGCAATCTTAAATAAAATATATGAGTGTGCAATAGGGTGGCAATCTATTAAAAAAATGGTTTGTTTTTACTTCTCTCATAGCCAAAGATCATTCGATTTAATGTAAAACTAAATACTCGTAATATAAAGTTTCAAGCTGATTGATGTATGTTTAGAGGTCGCTCACGAGCCCTAAAGTTGGGAAAAATAATTTTTCTTATTACTCAGCCATACAACTAGTTGAAGCAACTCTAAAAATATTAAAAAGCTAAATATTTCTTAAAATTAACGTATTCTATGCAATCTTAAATTTCTAAAAAGGGATTTTAAATTTTTTAACGTCTAATATTAAAGGTTTTATTGCAAATAAAAGGAATAAATCTGTTTGAAGAATTTTAATCCCTGTACCAGAGATCTGCCAGAGTGCCTGTTTTCTTAACTCGAGTATATTTGTTGTAATTGCGTCTTGGGTATGATTTTCCACTCAAAATATGAAGTCAGTTCATATACCCACTCATATCGTCCTAGTATTTCAGTGACTGGTCTCAGTTTTGAGCGGGTGTCAAATTTACTTGTTCCTGCTTTGAGCGACACCGCACGATGCGTTCGTCTTTGAGTGGCATACTTTACAGGTTACATACCAATTTTACACAGGCAGCAAAGAGGAATACGCCAAAAACTCGGTGGTTTGAGCACACATTCTACCAATACCTCAGTATTACTTGAGTATTGTTCTTCGCATTTGTTGGTTTCTAAAGCACGAGTCACGCTTGCCTACTCAGGGTAGGGAAAGGCATATCCGACTTAAGTACATATATGAATGAATTTGTGAAAGATCCGTAAAAAAAATTTAGATTGTGGTTTAAAAATAATAAACATGTGTTAATCTTTTCCACGAACGATGTTTAAAATTCCAAAATATTTTCATAAAAAGCATATGTAGGTTAAATGCTCACTCAAATTTAAAGGGTAGCAAACTTCTTCCTACCTTTTTTCAGTGGGCGTCGGCAAAATTGCAAAAAAGAATACACACAGAATTCGGTTCTACTGTCGTCGACGTCAAAGCAAAGATGAATTTGACGAGAAGTGAAGAAAGCGATCAAAAGCCGAAGACATATCAGAGAGCAGACAATCAAGGTCACCAGTAAAAAAATTCCTCAAGAGGCATGCATGAATAAAAAATACTTAAGTGAGAAAGCGATAGATAGAAAATGCGTTGCTTGAATTTGTGGCGGATAATTTCACACTCAAATTTTACGGTTCCCTGTTTGTGAGTATTTTTTATACGTTTGTTTTTGGCACTTAAGTGCGAGACGCAAATATGCCGCGAGTAGAAATACTACTGTATACATTTTGTTGGAGAAGTCGGGATATCCGAGTGCGAAAATATCAAGTACTTATGCAGTGAACTTGCAGTTGCGGTGCACTCGTGCAGATCTCTGCTCTGTACCAATGAAACACAGACACTGCTAGACAAAATCGATGTCAATCTTCCCCAATTTCACCAAGTTGATTTCAAAAGTATTTTAGACCGCGGAGCACGAAAATCGTCATGAAAAAAATCTGTCGAGTAGTTATAGAGATATTATCGAAAAATCGTTTTTACGATTTCTTCAAAAGTTGCCTCCACTTAAACTTTCATAACTTTTTTGTTTCTACGCCAATTAAAAAGTTTTGGGGCTACTTAAAAAAGAGAATCCGAGTCAAAAGCTTCGTTTTCGTACAAAAATAGGATAGGGTGAGGGCTTTTCGTGCTCAGCGGGCTTAAATAATATACAATATGATAATCTATAAAAAATTTAGATATTTAAGTTATTTAGGGTTGTTTTAACTACTGGCTTAATAATAAGCAAAATGCTTTTTCCCAACTTTAGGGCTCGTGAGCGACCTCTAAACATTCATCAATCTGCGTAAAATTTTATATTTTTTAGTCTTACATCAAATCGAATGATTTTGGGCTATGAGAGCTAGGAATTTGCTTCAGAAAAATTTTTCCCATATACATGGGGTTACCTTAGTGTGCACTCAGAAAACATCCGTTCAAAACCTACCGAAATCAAGACCATTCCTTGAGAAAATTAGAGTAATCCCGCTTTTCGTGAACTGTGAAAGCCTGTGTCATTTCATGAACGCAATTTTAAAACCCGTTATTCGATCTTCATTAACGTTTAGGTGTTGCGATAGTACCATTTTGTGCTCAACATGTTTCCAAATTTTGGGGTCATCCTACAAACTTTCGGGCTTCTTTGAGAAACATTTTGGTAACGTTTTGAGACAACTTTGTGCACATTTTGGTAATATTTTTGTAATAATTGTGGATCATCTCGGACTCATTTTAAGAACATCGCGGTCTCCTTTTGGAGTTCAATTTTTGATCATTTTTGGGTCATTCTGGGTATACTATAGGGGGTGGCCTGGAAATCTCTAGAAATGTTGGCTTTGGTTGGTTTGCAAATCGCTAGAGAAATCCGTCGGTGTCCCAGAACTTTGAAAGATTTCGTTTTCTTCGAAAGTCTAGTTCGAAAGTCGAGTTCGAAAGGTGTGTGTAAAAGATTATAAAACAATCATATATTGCGTGGGTTCGTGAAGTCGCTATTGGTTGGTTAGTGTTTTGGCTGGTTTGTGTATTGGTTGGTTTGCCAAAATCTCCCAACAAAATTCTAGAGGTTTGAAACAAACCGAAAGAGATTTCTAGGACACCGAGAATTGGTTTTGGGTTGGAATTTGGTTGGAAGAGATTTCTGGGACACCGCCGTATGTGACTGATTTTAAGACATTTATGATATTCCAAAACAAGGCGTTAATTCAATTTCTTTCGTGTGTAGAATTTTATAATCGCTAGTCAGTACTCGATACTCAGTTCTTGATTCTCATAGCTCGGTGATCAGTACTTAATACTAGGTATACGACTCTTAGTACTCGATACTCAATACATGCCACTAAATACTCGACACTACGACCTCGACTCTATACTCGATACTCTACACTAGGTACTCGATGCACTGTATTCGATACTCAGTTTTCGACACTCCGTGCCCGATCGACACTCGATACAAAGTACACGACACTATGTTCTCGAAACACAGGCCTCAATACGGCGAACTTGATACTCGACACTAAGAACTTGACACTCAGTACTCGATACTCTGTATTCGATACTAAGAACTCGACACTGAGAAATACAAAAAAATTGAATTTCGCATTTTACTGGAATGGATGGAAAATATTTTAATTCAATTACAAGACGCTAATGTCAAGGCTGCAACACAACCGCCCGATCACTTCTAAGTACTTGATACACTGTATTCGATACTCAGTACTCTATATTAGGTACTCGGTACTGAGTTCTCCACAAATATCTCAGCGTTATTCCTACTAAAGTTTTCCGTACCGAACTTAAAAATGTTTCAAATTTAAATTACTTTAAAATTCCCTTATATTTTTTAACATTAACAAAAGCATCGAAAAATATTTCCAATTTAGTTTTAAGAATACAATAAAATGCTAATTTACTTTAACTGCAATGAAAAAAAATACACATATTCTTTCAAATTAAATAACTTTTTATACTGATACAATTAACACTCTTTCAATTGCGATTGATTGGCCATGCTTCCAGTTTGCTATCAATTTCTATTTGATTAGTTAGAAACACCTTTGAAATGGATGAATTTTGGACTAATTTTGGTGAGTTTTAAAAATGAACGCCTTTTTTCATCGCTTGCATATAATTTCTTTTTTAATTAAAAAGCAGACGCATTCGCCCAGTGCTTTTCCCGAAAATCGCATGCATTTTTAATAATTTGTTTTGTTTGCCCAACCAGGGAAAATAATTTGGCCTGGGCAAAAGATTCAGTGAGCTGTGCTCTGTGCGCGCTCCGGACCTTTTCGTGTTTTCTTTGTTTTTGGTTGGGATTTTGTGTGTGCTTTAAGGCACATAAATTATTTTTTAATTCGTCGGGTATTTGCACAGGATTTTCGTGTTTGCTACGCCCAGGAGCAAAGCGGGAAAACATGTTGCTGATTAGATTTCGCGTAAGAACACTTACCCACAACATTGAGGTAGCCAAATTGAGTTTTGGCTGTCACCGTATTGATCTGGCACATGTAGCGTCCTTTGTCCTCTTCGTGGACATTGTTGATATGGAGATACCAAGTGCGATGTCGATCGTGTTTGTCGTGTGTGACACTGATGCGTGGATTCCGAGTGATCACATGATTGTGAACAGTCAGAATGGCCGATTGTTCAAAGTGCATCCAAGCGACCTGCAAAGAATTTGACAAATTTTTAGAAGAGCTTTTAGCAAAACCAATTCCGCATTCGAGCTGCGTTCGAAAAATTCTGAATAAATTTTACAGCCACTAATTGGTGTTTTAATCACAATTATCTGCTGAATGAATACCATCCAAGTGCCCCGGAATTTTCATAAAAATTTAAGAAATTCTTTCAACTAAACTCTAATTTCAACTGTGGAGATCACACTTTTCTCATTCCTAATAAGCATCAACTATCAAATTCCGATATCGTAAAATTTGGCTCATGTGAGTTCCTAGCCTTAAGCCATTTGGTTCATCATTCCCTTCCTAAGCTTTACATTTAATAACATCTGAGGGCATATTTCAGGCAGCATTTTCACATAAACGTATCCTAGTACACCCCAGCAATTTCACAGCTCTGCATCCAAAAAAAAAGGAAAAAGCAAGGAGTAGAACTAAAGTGAACACCGAAAGGCGAAAAGCGGAAGCGAGAAAATTGCATCATAGTGTCGCATATAAAAATAAAACGCAACCGGTTTCATGTTCCGGCATCGTATTTGAGCAGAGCTGCTGTGTGTGGTGATAGCTATGAATTACATGCAGCCAATACAGAAGCCTTCTTTACTTACACTCACAGACACACACATAGCTACTTAAACATGCCATCAGGCTAAACTGACTTGGGCGGCTTCTTTTCCTTCCCTGCCCCACCCTGGTTTCGGTATGTATTTACTTGCATGCCATGCACGTTCCTCCTCGTGTCGTCGCTTTGCCATTTTCTTGTTGCTCTCATTTACACCTCAATTTGATTCTATTTCCTGCGTGTTTGTTGCCGAGCCAAAATGTGTTCCACTAGCCAAGGTAAGCAAGTTGCGCTAACAAGAAAAAGCCACTTGAGTCAACTACTGGAGTGGTCGGTAATGATGCTGCCAGAGCGCGTTGCATCAATTGAAGTAAGCTCACTTGATATTCATTTTCATGGTAATGATGTGTTTAAATTCGTGCTTAGCTGTCCACGATCTTTGCCATTAGATGAAAGGTAAGCACCGAATGGCTACAGTCGACGTTTTCTATTGGGATTTGTACTAGGGAAGTAAGTTAACAGGGGAGCAGAGCTGCAGACTTTAGTAGAGTGGAGAAGTTTGGGGGCTTACGTTTTAACAAAATATTAATGTAGTAACCCAAAAGCATGCAATGGGTGGTGATATATATTTTGCTTCCAGCTCAGTACAACTGACTAGCACATTGAATTGATTGCCGCGATGCATACTTTCAGGCACTTAAATGGTACAACGTTATTTTATTTATTGCAGGAATGTTTGAAATCAAATCCCCCTTGCAGAGGGTATTATAAAATTGTGCGGATGTTTGTAACGCATTGAAGGAAGCACCTCCGACCTCATAAAGTATATATATTCTTGATCAGCATGATGAGCTAAATTGATTTAGCCCTGCCCGTCTGTCCGTCCGTCTGTCCGTCTGTTTCTATGCTATCTCCTCCGTCAGTTTTAAAGCTATTCTCACCAAAATCTACACGAAGTCTTTTGGTACAAATACGCTGCACATTTGTCGGAACCGGCCAGATCGGATGATGATAGCATATAGCTGTCATAGGAACGATCGGTCGAAAAACTAGTTTTAGTGAGAAAATCTTTGTTGTTTTCAATTGAAACACCTCCAAACTTCGTATTTCCTAGTTTACTATGCTTTTCTATGATCCCACCAAATTTTGTTGAAATCGGATGTCTATATAGTATAGCTGTCATAGAAAAGTAGAGCCAGAAAAGTAGTCTTAGTTTGAAAAACTTGTTTTTTTTTTCAATGTAAATGTCTTCAAAATTGGCACGTATTTGTTTTATATGCTCCCACACAATTCTACAAAGTTTGGTCAAAACGGATGACTATAGCATATAGCTACCATAGGAACGATCGGTTGAAAAACAAGTTCTTGTGAGAAAAACTTTTTTTTTTTTTTTAATGGAAACGTCTTTTACGTTGGGATAGATTTATTTTATACTAGCTGAATACCCGGCGTCGCTCGGGTTCTTATGATTCTTAAAAGAGCGATTATATTCAATCTAGTGCAGGCTGCATGTCGGTATAAACATTTTGGACCGTTCGATCTTTCCCTCTATATACACGTATTCATGATAATTTAAAATCATGAATATTTTGCAAATTTCGTGATTTTTTTGACCGTTTGGTTATACTTCCTATTTACCCGTCTACAATTGCCGTCAATCAAATCTTCACAATAATCCAGGCTCAAATCAAAAATTTGCAAATTTCGCAATATTTTGGACCGTGTAATCTACAGCTTCCATTTACCAACGCCGCCATTGTAATATAAGCAATAAGCACTTTCATTAATACTCATAAGGTTATTTTGCAAATTTCGGGATTTTTTGACCTTAGAAAACTTCTCGGGCAAGCGTTGCCCAAAGTTTTATGGCAATCGGATGAACGGTATAGTTTCTGAAATTTCGCGGTTTTATAACCATTCCCGGCACATTTCTTCAATTTAGATACCTCTACGGGCAAGCGTACAACCATTCCTCATAACTTCATCAAAATCAAACATTTTGCAAATTTCGCGGTTCTTGGACCTTCCCCCTATGGAAACCCAGGTCAAGCGTCGAACCACTATCCAAGATTTACCGAAACCGCATTTGTTAATTTTCGCGGTTTTGGACAATTTTTCTGCAAATTTCTTCAACTTAGGAACCCTCCCGAGCAAGCGTTCAATTCATTCCCCAAAGTTTAATTGCAATCGGATGAACGGTATAATTTTGCGAATTTCGCGATTTTTGGACATTAGAAACCTACGCGGCCAAGCGTCTAACCATTGACCAAAATTTCATGGCAATCGGATGAACGGTGTAGTTTTTGAATTATCGCGGATTTTGAACTATTTCCCGCCCATTTCTTCAAATCAGAATCCTTCACGCGCTAGCGTTCATACATTCTCCATTGTTTTATAACAAAAGAACATTTTGCAAATTTTGCGGTTTCTTCTACTTCGAAACCTTCCGGGGAAAGCGTCGATTAATTTCTCAAAGTCTTAGGGAAAACGTAAATTTTGCATTTTTCGCGGTTTTTTGAAAGTTTTCCGCAAATTTTATCAACTTAGAAACCTTCCCGGGCAAGCGTTCAACCATTCCTAAATTTTCATTGCTATCGGATGACCGGTATAATTTTGCAAATTTCGCGGTTTTTGGACAAGTTCACAGACATGAGACGTAGCCTATGACACTTTCCTGATCGACATGAACTTAGTGTGAAAAATTCGTGAAGATCGGTTCAGCGGCTTAGACGCCCATACGGGACAAACATACTTTCACTTTTATATAATTTTTACACAATTTTACAAAGTTTTGTCAAATTCGGATGACAATAGCATATAGCCGCAGTGTGAATGATTGGTCGAAAAGGAAGTTCAAGTGAGAAAAGTTTTTTTGTCTTAACTGGGATCGCCTCAAAATTTCGTAATAAACAGTTTATTATGCATTTCATGATAGCACTAAGTTTGGTATAGCTCCCCTAGAAAAGTAAGGTCCGCAAAGTAGTCTTATTTAGAAAAGTCTTATTTAGAAACAAACTGCAAGGGTATACAAAACTTTGGCAGAGCCGACGTTACATTTCCCCTATTTTTTATGCTTATTTGTTATTGAGTATCAAGTTCAACAAAGTTCTGTTTAAGTTTACAGTGATTGAGAAGGAAAGAACACTATGCTATTTCTTACATCTAACATGATAGAATGTTTAAAAAAAGGTGGAAGTACTTATTGGACAAAAGCCGGCGGTAACGACAGTGTTCGCGTTGCGCATAGTTTGTAAGACTTGGCTGTAGATATCGGAACAAAACTTTCTAGTAAATCGAACTGGAAAAGTAAAATAAATTTGGCGAAACAAACCATTGGAATCAATTTCACATGGCAGGAGCTTATGAAGACTTCACTTAAAATTTGGTTGCTTTAGCTCTTCTAGTCTCTGAGACTAGAACGTACAGACGGACATGGCTTTTCTATTAATCGAACTCTTTGCTCGATTGGTGTGAGATGTCTGTTCGGATCCTAGTCTTAGCATCTTAGGGAGAAAATAGGAAATTGCTTCTGCACTGTTAACAGTTGATCTTAATATGATTGGTAGTGCTGATACCAGAGAAAAGAGCTGTATTCACGAATTGACTTAACAAGAGACTCAAACAATTGTTTAGCAAGCAAATAATACTTAATCCAGTTCAGTACAATCCGAGGAAAGCCAGTTACTTAAGTTTGCGCAGAACAAGCCCATGGTAGAAATCAAATGCCTTCCTAAGAACCGTGAAGTCTACGTCAGTTTGGCACTTGTTATCAAATTCCATGTGTACTACACAGAAAAAACAAGATCTCTGGTAGAAAGGATATTGAATATATTATATTTTAAGTTCCAGTTTTTATACACTTGATAAGTGTGTCATAATTTTGCCCAAAAGCTTAGAACGCATTGAAGAAATCACGGAGTTTCGATACATATTAAACAGTGGCCTTACAATTTTAACGAAAATGCTGAAGCATACGAGCTGAACGAACAACAAAAATATGTGAATGCCCGTAATAAAATAAAGAGTGCCGCTGCTCTTTTCCTAGAAACTGTTATGGTGGCTAATTACGAATCTCTGTGTAAAACTTTAATAAGTAAGTTTGATAAGAAATTTAAAAGTGCAGAAATTCACAAGCAGTTCGCGAAAAATGATAGCGTCGGAAAACTTTCTTTTGCTTCGCTCGGTAACATTGAAGAGGAATCGGTTATTTCCTATATAGCTGAAGGTGTAAACGTTTGAGAAGACAAAAAATATCCACTCTATTCTGCCGGGTCGTATAAAGAGTTGATAAAAGCATATGAGCTCATAACAATGCTGACAAAGAATACCATAAACATACAAAATAAGCTGGAATATTCAGTGAAAAATCGTGTTGACAAAAATCAAGTTCCAAAGCGTAAGCAGCAGCACTGTTTTACGAGGTGTGTACAAAAAGTATCGCGAATTTTGAATTTTCGCGGGTTACGTATATTCGAATTTCGATTTTTTTGTGGCGTTATGTTGGTACTCATGTCTCTCACTTATGCCGACAAGCTCGGCCATTTTGAATGTTCACTTAATTGTTGACAGCTGCTTTGCTTGCACGTGCTTTGGATCGTCTTCGATTTTTACCTATTCAAAAAAATGGATCAAAGAACCTGTATCAAATTTTGTGTGAAAAACGAAATTAAGTGCGCGGATGCATTCCGAATGTTGACTGTGGCATACGGAGAAGCTACCTTGGACCGAAGCAACGTTTATCGGTGGTACAAAATGTTCTCAGAAGGCCGAGAAGATGTGAACGACGAAGAGCGTGCCGGACGCCCGAGCACTTCAACAACAGACGAAAAAATGAATGAAGTGGAGAAAATGGTATTGGCCAATCGTCGAATCACCGTTAGAGAAGTTGCTGAGGACCTAAACCTATCGATTGGCTCGTGCCATTCGATTTTTATCAATGATTTGGGCATGAGACGGGTCGCCACGAAATTCGTACCAAAATTGCTCAATTGCGACCAAAAACAGCATCGCATGAACATTGCTAATGAGATGTTAAACTCTGTCCGCGACGACCCAAATTTGCTCCAGAGGGTCATAACTGGTGACGAATCGTGGGTTTATGGTTATGACGTGGAAACCAAAGCTCAATCATCTCAATGGAAGCTGCCGCACGAACCAAGACCGAAAAAAGCGCGCCAAGTTCGGTCGAATGTGAAAGTTTTGCTGACAGTTTTCTTCGATTGCAGGGGCGTGGTGCATCATGAGTTCTTGCCACAGGGAAGAACGGTCAATAAGGAATATTACCTGCAAGTTATGCGCAATTTGCGCGAAGCAATCCGCCAGAAACGCCCGGATTTGTGGAAGAACAAAAATTGGCTTTTGCACCACGATAACGCCCCTGCTCACACATCGTTGCTTGTGCGCGACTGTTTGGCCAAAAACAACACTAATGATGCCGCAGTCACCGTATTCCCCAGATCTGGCCCCCTGTGACTTTTTCTTGTTCCCTAAACTGAAGAGGCCCATGAAAGGACGACGTTACGCTACGCTTGACGAGATAACGACGGCATTGAAGGAGGAGCTGAACAAGATACAAAAAAAGGATTTTTTGAAGTGCTTCGAGGATTGGAAAAACCGTTGGCACAAGTGTATAATATCTCATGGGGATTACTTTGAAGGGGACAAAATAGATATTCATGAATAAATAAATAGTTTTTGAAAAAACACAAAATTCGCGATACTTTTTGAACACACCTCGTACTTGCGGATCAGCTGATCACAAAAGAAGTGAGTGCAAGGAAAGCACTAAATGTTTTAAATGCAATGGAAGTGGACATATGGCTAAAGACTGTGGCGCTACAAACAAGAACATAATTGTCGTTAGAAATGAAAAGCGCATGAAAGCAATTCAGATCAACAACCAAAAGCTGTGGTGCCTAGTGGACACTGGTGCAGATGTGTCTCTTATGCGTATGGGTGTATACTCTAAAAATTCTTCCAGCTGCAAGTTACAAACCAATCGTTCGAAGTTGTATGGATTGGGCAATGTCGCTACGTCGGTGTTGGGTGCGTTTTCCGCAGATGTCATCAGATGATTAAAAGCTACAAGCCGGCTAAAGTAGAAGCAAGCTGCGAAAGTCCAAGTCGATTATCAGCACCGTTTAGAGAGTTTGTACAAAAGCAGGTTCAGCAGGGTATCATACAAGAGTCTTGTTCAGATGTTCCGAGTAAAGTTGTTCTGGCAAAAAAGAAGGATGTCACACAACCACCACAGCGAAGTATCAGTGACAAGGGAGCCGTATTACCATCAAAATTGTTCAAAAACTTTTGTGAAGAGAACAAAATCGATCACGTTGAGACCACAACCGGAGTTCCAAGGGGAAATGGGCCAATCGAACGCGCCAACCGAGTCAATTTGTCCGTCTTAGCAGAGATATCAGCTGCAGAGCCGTTCAGATGGTAAAAGTACACTTCAAAGGTGCAACGTGCTATAAACGCGCATGTTAACTCTTCTACCAAATATACTCCATTTGAAGTCTTATTCGGAGTAAAGATGCGAAATGAAACCGATTTGGAGCTGTTAAAACTGCTGGAAGATGAGTTTCTACAAGACCTGCAAGTACAACGCGATGAGATGCGAGCTGAAGATCGAGCAAACATTCAAAAGGCTAAAGAAGAATACAAGTCGAACTACGATAAGAAAAGAAAGAAACAACGAGGATATGAGCAACACTATTTGGTCGCAATTAAGGACACTCAGTTTGCAACGGGCAAGATACTGGCAAGCAACGAAGTCAAAAAATCAGGAGATTTTCAGGGACCTCAGCAGACGTCTACAAGCGATGACTTCATGAAACTTTGGCGATATTATGAACAAGAAGAAGACGAGGACTCTGAAGCGGATTCATCTGGGACAGATGAAGAACAGGATTTTTTTTTTAAAAGTGGTCCGGTTCAGATTCGGGTTCGATGAACCAAAAATTTAATGCGACTGGTTCATGGTCCGGTTCGCGAACCCCTAAAAACCCGAACCGAACCGGCCCTCAGGGGTGCGTTTCCGGACCGGTTTGCAGCATTGCTCTTGACTATTAAGATATATGGGGCTTGGACTTAATCCAACCGAAAGAGAGTTGGTTTCTGGTTGGAATTAGCTTGGAAGAGATTTCCGAGGCACCTATGAACATGATTCAGGCTTCATTTTATGCTGTAGACACTTTGGAATTCATTGCTGATTCAATGATTTTCTGTTACTTGTTGAGTTAACTAATCAAACTATGACTGTACAGAAATATGCTTGCCAAGTAAATAGTTTACTAATTACTTATACGCAACTGAACGGATTACAAGCACATTAAACATTTGACAGATAATCTGATGTATGCAAATTTAGCTTGCTTTCATGCGATAACTGTCCGTTCTTTGATTTCGGTGTTCGCAAGCAACTAAAAACGTATTTAATTAGTTGGCGTTTACTCAGCAATAACCTTGCCCATTTCGCCCAACACTTTCATCATTCATCCCACTCATTATCTATGCACTCCTTGCCATTGGCTCTCTCCTTCGGTTTGTGTGTGTCTAATCCCATTTATTCCGTTTTTTATGCCAAGTAATCAAATCATTAGCACTCATTACACGCTGATTTCTTACAAAGCTGCTTAATTAATAAATCATTTCAATTTTTTTCTCTTTGCACCACAAAAAAGGGAAACTGCTAATGATGCATAAAAAGCGAAAGAGACGATGGCAGACTTGTGCAGCAGCGTGGGGGGATTTAAGCTGCCTTTTCACTTGACGAATGCAGTTCGCAGCTTAATGTTTTTAAATTTTGTTCCATAACTTGTTGCTTACCTTATATGAGCCCAGGTTTTTGACCGAGCAACCCAATTTAACATTACGTCCGGCAGGTACAGTTACATTTTCGATGTATTCGGTAAATTCGGGTTCTTCAACAACAGCTGGAAAAAATATGTGGGAAAATTGGACTTAATATTCATTTTAATTGCAGTTGGCTTATTTGACTAGGTTCTCTATGAACAAATTTATGCAACAACCAAAAATTTCATTTTGCATAATCAAATAAAGCCAGAAAAATCAATTATGCGCACAAAATTAATTGTAAAAGGTTTTTTTGGATGTGGAATAATTATTTCATTGATTTTTGGGTTGGGTTAAAGAAATGTCCAAAACAATTTGTATGAGTAAATATGTGGACTGGACTGAGACTCACTTTTCAATATTTGCTTTAAACGTCAACAGGTTAAATATGTTTATCGGTTTTTTTTTCCGGCAGCATTCATTATATTTTTAATCACTGAAAATTCGTTGCGGGGGAACATCAGTTGCGTGAAAATCTTGTCAGAAATGCTTTTTCCATTTATAATTGAACTTATTAAGCAGATAAACGGATTTCGAAACTCCACACTGTGTCTATGAGATATGCGAACAGTGAGTAAAATCCACGCAAGGACTTGGTTAATCTTGGTTTCCAGGCTTATGGTAATATTAACCCTACCGAATCGTTCTTTGCCGTCCATTTTAGCTGAAGACTCAAGTTATTGGCTTTGTCTCGAAATGTGAATAAATTGTCAGAGCAATTCGATTAAATTGTTAGCTGTGCAATTATAAAATCACATTGCCATTAGTCAACAATTATACAGAGGCTAAATGTTAAAGTTTGACTTTGCTATATTTGATTTGACCTCACACAGAGAGTAAGAGTTAGTGTGAGGAAGAGAGGCGGACAGACCAAAAGACTAATGATTAACTTTGTGATTTGAAGTTTCAGCTGAGTTGTATGTCAATTAATGGAGTAAATTGGAATCGGAAATGCAATTCAAGTTATGCTTATCTTTATATAAGACTCCCAACTGGGTAAATTTCACATTATTCGAGCCATTAGTGTTTGATTTTGTATTTTGCTTAACCGCCAATTATCTTAATTAGACAAATACACGCAGATCGGAAAAAACAACAGAAATCTTGAAAAGCTCAAATAATTAATGGTCAAAATAATAAAATGACAACTTGATTTGTTTAAAAATACATATATACTTCAAGAAAAACCGCTTCCAATCTGAAAAACCTTTCCACTATAAGGCTTGATTTCAGATGACATAAAAATTTATTTCGGCACTATGCTTCATTCAAATAAGGCTGTTTTTCATAAGCATTCAGATTTTAAAGCATCTTAAAAGTTATTCTATTCATGTTTACCCAAGAAACGATGGTTTTAAGATCGTATCGTAATGTGCTAAAATGAAGATAAAGAAGTTGCAAAGTCGATCAAGACCGACTATAGTACACTCTATACCTCCCAAAAGTTGTGGTAAGATGTGTGAAGCCGGTGCAACCTAGCATAATTTTGTTTTCCCTTTAAGTCGACTACCGTTCATCCGATCTTTCCCAATTCTTAGGCGGATTGGTAAATAGTTCTGAATTATAAATATGTCCAGAAGGTACGAACCATCTTTCTTCAAAACTGTGGGAGATATGATAATTTTTCTAAACTGCCGCGGCGGAAGGGGGTTGAAAAAAATTGAAAATAAACTTGATCTGCCTGCAAGTATAAGAAATCTATGTCCCATACAAGTCAAGCCTCTATCTCTTACCATCTCTGAGATCTATGTTATACAATGTTTAACAATGGACTCATGGGACTCTTATATTTTCTTGTATACTATCAAATATCCCGGCTTGCTTCGCTACGCCGCCATCAGTTAAGCTATTTTAACCGATATCAGTTTATCAGTTTTTTTCCGACTTGGGGGTGGCTTTCACAAATTGGAAAATATTTCACCGTATCTTACATACATCGGCTCAAAGCAGAGATTAACTCTTATGCCCCGCCCGCGGTTAAAAATAAAGTCTCTCCTGACATTTTCGATCTTGGTGGTGGACTTTTAAAAATTAAAGCTTGCAAACCCAATTAGATAAAGATCGGCCCAAAAATAAGGATTGGCCTTGAACACACGTTTTGGGACATTTTCCACCAGTTCTTTAACCTTTCCTCAAAGTTGCATTGCAATCGGATGAACGCTATAATTATTCAAATTTTGCGGTTTGTGCACCATTTTCCGACCATTTCTTTAACTTAGAAACCTTTCCGGGCAAGCGTCCACCATTCCATTAAGTTTCACTGAAATCAAAAATTTGCCAAATATGGCGGTTTGTCCAACATTTTCCGCCCATTTTTTCAGCTTAGAAACCTTCCCGGGCAAGCGTCTAACCAATCCCCAAAGTTTCACCGTGAGTTAAAATTTTGCAAATATTGCGGCTTTTGTACCATTTTCCCACTCCAGGTCCACCTCCATGTCCACCTACGGGTTCACCTCCAATGCCACCTCCATGGCCACCTCAACGGCCACCTCAATGGCCACCTCCAGGTTCACGTCCACCTCCACGTCCAGGTGCAGGTCCACCTCCAGGTCGAGGTACTCGTCCCGCAAACAACCAGTACAATGAAAAACGGCAGCCCGAGTTACCGTTACCGTTATCGTTATTTCTTATACTATCCTTACAAACCAAGTTTTAAGCCAATCGGATAAAAGCAGGTTTTTGGCTGTTGAGTTTTCCATGAGTTTTCCGACCCTAAGGTCAAATTATCCAACATCAGAAAATTACATTACAAATTATTTCACTTGCCATCCTTACAAACCAAAATTCAAGTCAATTGGATGAATAATAAAACTTTCCCCATACAAACTTTTCCGACGCTTTTCCGACCCTACGGTCCAACTTCCCAGCATCGGAAAATGACATTTCAATTAATTCAATCGGAAGAAAAATAAAATTTTTCCCATACAAACTTTCCCGACGCTTTTCCGGGAATTTTCCAACCCTACGGTCGAACTTTCCAACATCGAAAAATCTTATTTCACTTTATTTCACTTACTGTCCTTACAATCCGAATTTCAAGTCAATCGGATGAAAATTTGATTTTTGCATATCGAATTTCCCGAGAATTTTCCTTGTGGGCGGATTTTCCGAAATCGGTAAAATGGGTGTCCTATTATTTCGCATACTATGCTTACATTCTGAATTTCCAGTCAATCGGATGAAAAATTAAATTTTCGCCATACAAAATTTTCCGACGCTTTTTCGGGTAGAAATTTCGAAGACCCCGTCTTAGTACGCACCTTTACCACCTACAGAAACTCCTGTCCAAATTTTAGCCCTGTGCGACGGTTACCAGTCAGTCATTCAGGTTGAACAGTTTTATATTTATAGATATTTCATAAAAATGGAGATCTATTTTAACACGCTATTTTAACGCGCGCGGCATACTTTTAGGCTGAAGCTTGAAAAGCATTAAACTAAAATAATGGGTCATTGTAAAATTAATAATTTTAGTGCAGGAACGGGGAGCGTGTTTTTTTAGTTTTTTAAACCATATTTAATTTTTATTTAACTGTATGGGAAACTTACTGGCAACCTATGTATTTTCTCATAATACTTATAACCGTAGCCGAAATAAAGTTCTTAACAGCCCGACCGATAACGAATATCGTTTCGATAGGATTTTTTGTTGAAAACTCATAAGCTCATCCAAAATTTCTTTCTAATTCTTGGATCAGAAAATTCGATCTGGGATGAAAAACTTTCATTTTTTTCTTCTGACATTGAACATTCTTGTTTCATGAGTAAAATTCTGCAATCGGCAATAAATATACATTCATTTTAAAATACATTTCTTGCAGACCTTACGGAGCAAAATGCGATGTTTGCTAACACAATGTTAATTAGTTACACATTATTGACAATGCTCTGAGTAACAGGTACATCCAAGTCGGGAAGTGCCGACTTTACCTTACGCACTCGTTCTGTTTTTTCTTGGTCTTGTCTTTACGTAACCTAACCTTAAATGAATATAAAAACTCACATACGAGGTGTGTTCAAAAAGTATCGCGAATTTTGTGTTTTTTCAAAAATTATTTATTTCTCCGTTTCTGGCGGATTACTTCGCGCAAATTGCGCATAACTTGCAGGTAATATTCCTTATTGACCGTTCTTCCCTGTGGCAAGAACTCATGATGCACCACGCCCCTGCAATCGAAGAAAACTGTCAGCAAAACCTTAACATTCGACCGAACTTGGCGCGCTTTGAGATGATTGAGCTTTGGTTTCCACGTCATAACCATAAACCCACGATTCGTCACCAGTTAGGACCCTCTGGAGCAAATTTGGGTCGTCGCGGACAGAGTTTAACATCTCATTAGCAATGTTCATGCGATGCTGTTTTTGGTCGCAATTGAGCAATTTTGGTACGAATTTCGCGGCGACCCGTCTCATGCCCAAATCATTGATAAAAATCGAATGGCACGAGCCAATCGATATGTTTAGGTCCTCAGCAACTTCTCTAACGGTGATTCGACGATTGGCCAATACCATTTTCTCCACTTCATTAATTTTTTCGTCTGTTGTTGAAGTGCTCGGGCGTCCGGCACGCTCTTCGTCGTTCACATCTTCTCGGCCTTCTGAGAACATTTTGTACCACCGATAAACGTTGCTTCGGTCCAAGGTAGCTTCTCCGTATGCCACAGTCAACATTCGGAATGCATCCGCGCACTTAATTTCGTTTTTCACACAAAATTTGATACAGGTTCTTTGATCCATTTTTTTGAATAGGTAAAAATCGAAGACGATCCAAAACACGTGCAAGCAAAGCAGCTGTCAACAATTAAGTGAACATTCAAAATGGGCGAGCTTGTCGGCATAAGTGAGAGACATGAGTACCAACATAACGCCACAAAAAAAATAGAAATTCGAATATACGTAACCCGCGAAAATTCAAAATTCGCGACACTTTTTGAACACACCTCGTATAAGGGGAAGCTGGGCTTTGAAAGATTCAAATATAGTACGATCCTGTTCGATTTTTTCAACGAAAATTAAAAACAGCGATAATCTCTAGCTTATTTAACAATAAATATATTTTTGAATATAGCAGAATCTTTATCTCATTTCATTTTCAGTTTTATTTATTAGCAATCAAAATTCATAAAACCAATTGGAATTGACATTTATTGCATGAGGGGAGTTTATAATTTGAACAGCCTATAACAATTTGGCGCCTGCGAGTATTTTACAATTTTCAGTTAGTTTCAGCTATTGCTTTAGCCTAATTAGCTATTTATGATGTCGGCGTGCCTGGCAGATATGTAAACGCAAATAGCGATATGTACACGCACACACTCACATATACACACATGCACACGGCTTGCACAAGTCAATACAATTTGCGCCCAGACCCATGGGGCAAGCAAACATCCCAATCCAACCTTCCTCCTCTCCCCCCTTGCGCTCTGCCTTTTGGCATTTCACCATTTGACTATTTTGACATCCATATTTGACGCTATAGACCCGGCTAATTAAGATACAATATCACAAACAAAGCAATCAAAGCTGCATAAATTAGCGAAGGCAATCCAATGTATCCAATGACTTTTATAGTTCTGTTCTTGAATGTCCAGAAGATGGAAAAAAAAGAACAAACAAACAAAGTTTGCCTTTTGCTGTTGCTGCTGCTGCGGCAAGTCAAGCGTGCAACAGCAAATGCTCTGCATAATCATGGGATTCCATCCAGCTGCAATTTTCGCGCCAGAGCGCGTGTCTGCATATAAATTTTGCATGGAGGTGGTGACGCCCCCGAACTAAATGGAAAACGAGTGGTGAGATGGGAGGCTGTAAAATATGACATTCAGTGACCTCACCAAGAAACAATTTCCTCTGAAAACAGTTTAAAACCTGTTGAAATCAGCGACAGGAATATAATAAAATGAAATAAGGCTTGATAGTTACATGAGCAAAGTGCAAATTCATTTAAGGATCAAAATTTCAAAATTATAATTTACTGCCTCTCTTTCCTCTTACCTAAGGGTCGATACCTTGGTATTTGCTTCCCAAACCTACAAAAGAGGATTCATGAGTTATTGAAAAACTGGTAAAAATGTCAATTTTGAAGCGACTGCTGTTAAAGCGATTAAATCAAACATCTTTTGTGCTAAGTTCTCATTTATTCATGGCTTAAATTCGATCGGCATTTATTGCCTAGCTCCCATACTCCTCATACTTGTAGAGGAATATGTAATCATGGCTGGCATTGCATAAAAACTTGGCAATGATATTGTCCAACAACAAACCGTGGGCTGACTGATATCACGCATCAGTTTGGCTTTGGGAGGAAAGCATGTTGATGATGCGGTTGATGTCGCCTGTTGCGACATAAATTGCGCTCCCCGAATGTTTTTCGTGCACAGTTAAGCGATGCTTTTGTTGCTGCTGCTGCTGCCGCTGCCGCTGCACCTGAGAACAATGACAGCCGTCATTGGGGGCGGTGGATCTGGCCCGTGGGCTTTGAATATTTTTTTTTGTCGCCTCACTGCGATATCTGTGCAGATGCCGCTTTCAATTTTTTGGCATAAAGCCGTGTATCACTTATGAGCCCCAGGCTGCCATCGCTTGTCCTCTATCTCCCCCTTTCACAATCTGTCTGTTTGTCTGTGTAAATATGATTGCCCTGAGGTCAGCAGCCCACGAGATCCAGAGTATTATTGATGGCATCAGCTAGGAGAGTCAAGAGGCAGCCAAATGGCTGAGAGAAAGAGGGAATTATCTCGGGCTAAGTAAAATTTAAAATCTAAATTAAAGCTATTTGAAATCTAAAGAATATTTTTTTGCCTCCTTAGCTTTTGAAAACAAACTAAATTAATTATGTACTCTACTTTTTTGTACTTTTATGTATGTTTTTTTGGGTTCTTTACGTTTTGATTTGGCTCACTTTTATATTATCTTAAAGTGTTATTTCTTAAATTAAAAATAAACTATTCCAAGCAGTTCTACGGGTTTCTTAAGCGTGGATATAACATTTTGAACTGGTTATATTCTGTACCGCCCACAGGCATGCATTGGATGTTGTTTAACATTTTCATAAGAAGTATTTAAATAAATGGTCCATAGAACCGGTAAATAGCAGGTGTATTCCAAGCGGTCATAAATAATCGCAAAATTAGCAAAACAGGCAGACAGACGGACATGGCTAAATCGACTCGGATGTTGATGCTGATCAAGAATATATACTTTATAGGGGCTTAGGTGCTTCCTTCTGGCTTTCACATATGCACAAACTTATTACATTCATAAATGGGACATGACAATCTCTGAAGCAATTTTATCTGAATCTCCAAGTCAGATACGCATATTATTTGCTATCGTTATTTTGACATGCAGAAATCCCGATCTTGAGACGAATGAGGAGATGCATGACCAGGCTTTGCTCTTGATTGAAGACATGTGTTACGTTATGTGTGGCAGTTTGTTTGTCAGGTTAGGAATGCCTGCGCCAGATATAGAATTGGAGCGGGATCTTGAATATGATCGACATGAATTACACCAATGAGTTCAAACGAATGTACCCCTGTTGAACCCTCAACAGAGGGATGTCTATGATACATTAATGAAGGCAATTCATGATGGAAATGGTGGCTTATTTTTCTTGGATGCCCCCAGTGGAACTGGGAAGACATTTCTCATGTCATTGATTTTGGCCACTGCACTATGGGCCAGAAATCTCATTTTTTGGACAAAACTCTGGCATTTCTACACCAGACTAGCTAGGAAGCTGAAATTTTCTTACGAAATGTTCTTAAAAGATTGAACTTAGCGCACATAATATTTAAAAAAATTTAAAATTTTATAACATACTCATAATCCAAATAAAAGTTGGAAAATTTTTCAACATTTTGGTTTTTTAATTAAAAAAAAACTTGTAATTAGATTTAATCCAAATTTTGCAGAGAGGTATATAAAAGTAGTAGTTCAATAAAAAATGATATTTCAAATGGATCTTAAGATAATATCCCAAACAGGTACTGATTTGGACTGCTCACCACGCCTAGGATTTTCAGTTAAGTAGACCCCACTCAGCAGTTTTCCTAACTACAGGGTGGCTGATGAAAGCTGCTACCAAAAAAAATTGAATAAATTTTTTTCTATTTGATGAATCTACTTAATTTTTTTTTGTTTTGTAGATTTATCTTAAAATTTATGGAAAATGAATAATTGGGACACTGAAACAAGAATTTGGATTACGCCCTGGAGTCCGTAGTTTCGGTTCAAAGAGAGATGGACCATAATGACACTTGTTAACAATTTTGCCGAGAGTGGGACAGTCGAAAGAAGACCTTATTATCGAAACCCTACAGTTCGAACGGAGGAAACAATCGCTGCGGTAGCTGCAGCCTTACAAAACAATCCAAGAGTTTCGACAAGGATTTTATCTGCTCAAATGGGTATAAGAAGACACTAAATGCAGTCAATTATGCACAATTTGAACTTATTCCCATATAAAATTCAAATGGCCAACAAACTGAACGCAGCAGACTTGCTGATTTGCTTGGACTTTTGCCAGAAGATGCTTCAAATGGTGGAAGAGGACGAAAACATGTTGAACTGTCTTTTTATGTCTGACGAGGACCATTTCGACTTAAACGGCAACATAAACAAACAAAATTGTCGAATATGCAGTACTTCCAACCCACAGATACTCCATGAGACGGAATTGCATCCACTTCGTGTCACAGTGTGGTGTGCAGTTTCATCAAGCTGCATTGTCGGGCCCTTCTTCTTCGAAGAGAACGGTCACACCGTTACTGTTACTGGAGACCTTGTTACTTGAGCATGTTGAGAGAGTTTTTCTATTCAGAATTACGCCGAAAGAGAATTCCTTTCAAGTCTGTGTGGTTTCAGCAAGATGGTACAACTCCTCACATTGCCCAGCCTGTTATGACAGAACTGCGACGAAAATTTTCCAATAAGCTGATATCCAGAAACTCCACATTCCGTTGGCCCCCTAGGTCGCCCGACCTTACTGCACCTGACTTTTTCCTGTGGGGTTATTGCAAACAGGAAGTCTACAAAACAAAGCCGACAAATTTGAATGAACTAAAACAATCCATTCGAGCAACAATTTCGGCTATTCCTGTTTCAACTCTCCAAGCAGTATCGAACAACTTTTTGATAAGATGCCGCACATGCATCAACGCGCAGGGGGGGCATTTAAATTCAATTATTTTTAGATCTAATTAAGCTATATTTAATCAAATTGAATGAGCTTTAACATGAATAAAAGAAAAATCAATTCCATACACTGAAAAAAAAGTTATTTGACTTTCTTAATGTAGCAATATTCATCAGCCACCCTGTATAATAGCCTTGCTCTTGATTTATTGTACAAATAACTAAAAAAAAATTTTTTTAAAAATGGCAAAAAATATTTTTTTTTCAAGCAGCAGCCGACTTTCCATCACTTCTTGAATTTAAAATTACGCTGTAGCCCTTGCAGTTAGAGCTCTGACGCCTTGCAATTTATTTTAAAAATATTTTTCTTATTTTTTTAACGAATTTTCACAAAGTTTTTCCGGAAAATCTGGAAAATCATTGAAAAAGATTGCCTACTTTTAGGCTGGAAATGAAAAATGGTACAACATTTTAAGCTTGATTTACTGAAAAACAAAGCAAAACCGCGCAAAACTGCATAAGGGCACTCCAGGGCACTCGAAAATCAAAGTTGCCAAATGAAAAAAATACCCGAAAAACTTAAGATTTTTGTCTTTTTTGATGAAAAATAATACGAATTGAATCTTTTTTATAATTTTTTATTGAAATCTAGTTCGTCCTCGAAAATATAAAATCAAATACCTCCAGCTGTTTCTTTCCTAGTTTCGACTATTAAATCTCCATTTCTTAGAGCAATTTTAAGAAAAATCAACTTTGAAATGCTGCCATTCCAAAACTAATTTGTGGAAAGGTTTAAAATTTTGGCATAAAATAGCTATAAGTATTCTAACTCATTTTCGACAATCGTGTTATCCAGTTTCTCAAACAAAAAAGTGTGACTTTTGGCCAAAATTTCGGTGCGCTGGCCCAGTGTGCACTGTTCGTGCTAGATCCGACAATGCGGTAGCAGTTGCTTTTTCTGGAATAGCGGCCACATTGTTAGAAGGATGTCGTACAGCTCATTCGGCGGTATAATAGCCTTTATACCTTCAAACTATTGAATAACCGACATGCAATATTGCGAAGCACTCGGCAATGGCCAAAGTATTAGCATCGGCAAAAATCATCATTTGGAACGAGTGCGCAATGGCGCACAAACGCGCATTGAAAGCAATTGGCCGAACATTAAAAGATCTGCGCAATGATTCGAGATGTTTTGGAGGCGCAATAATTTTACTGTCTGGCGATTTCCGCCAAACACTGCCAGTCATTCCAAGATCGACTCCTGCCGATCAAATAAACTCTTGCCTCAAATCATCCAATCTGTGGAGCTATGTGAAGAAACTTCAGCTGTCATGAGAGTTGCATTGCAGAACGATCCATCTGCTCAAGATTGTTCCAAGCAATTGCTGAATAAAGGTAATGGTCGTGTCCCTGTCGATGAATCGAGCGGACTGATTTCATTTCCACCGAATTTTTGCAATTTCGTCTCATTGAAAGGCGAGCTCATCAAAAAAGTATTTCCGAACATCATTGCTAACCTTAAAAGTATTGAATGGATGAATGAGCGAGCAATTTGAGCGGCTAAGAAAAAAGATGTGGATGATAAACTTTGTAGTTTAAAACCAGATAATTGGTACTCTGCATTCATTAAAATTTATCGACTGTGTTACAAACGAGGACAATGCCACCAAATATGCAACATAATTTTTTAACGCTTTGGATGTGCCTGGACTACCCCGGCACAATTTGCAACTAAAGGTTGGCACGGTAGTCATCATGCTTCGAAATCGAAACCAACCAAAACTATACAATGAAACGCGTTTGGTGATAAAAAAAAATTGAAGACCAATGTTATTTACGCGGCGATAATCAAAGAAAAATTTAAAGGTAAAGAAGTTCTCATTCCGAGCACGAATTCAATTTCCGATTCGCCATGACGATTAACAAATCACAAGGCCAGCCCTTAAATGTTTGTGGTCCGAATTTGGAAAATGCATGTTTTTCTCATGGTCACTTAACGTGTCATGTTCACGTGCGACTCAGTTCGCAAAACAGCTAAATTTCAAGACGAAAATCTATTTTTGGGTGGTTTTGATACACTGCAAATTGTAAATAGAGAAGCGTGTGAAATTCCATTTTGAAAACAATGCTTTTCTTTGTGGCATATTTTTGAACCCAATGTATAACGTAATGCTAAGTCCTAAGCAAAAAAATTTATTACCTTTGAAATATAGTAAATTCGTTGTTGTCAGTTAATTTATTAAAATATCTAAACGATGAGCAAGAAAAGAAATTTGGTGATAAAAACATATAATTTTTGTGAACAAATAAGCTGCTGAATTGCATTATCATTTTTCTTGCACATAAACATATTCGAAATCATGAAAACATTCTAAGAGGTCGTCCACCAAGTTCGCTTCGGATTTTGCACAAGAGAAAGGGACCTATACTACGCCAATTCAACGGAAGTTTTTGGTTTCTGGTAAAATACTGCAATGCTGCGCCAACAGCAAAGAGGTTCGATGTATAAAGTTTTATTCAAAAAAAAAACTTTTCATTAGATGTTCCGAGGCGGGATCGAACCGACAACCTCATGCACAGCGGTCGCGCACTCTAGCCGCTGAGCCACCTGGCGGGGTATACCGGTACGTTTCGGTATACCGAAACAAAAAACTGCGTACCGTATCGAAACCGAAAACTGAAATAAATCAAAAACCGAAATAGAACCTTAAACCGAAACAATAATTTCGGGTCGTACCGGTACCTGTACCGGAACCGATAATCGTTTCGGTATTAATCCCTGCTTGCAAGTCATCGTTCCGATATTCTGATTTCGACCAAATTTGCATTATCCGTTTTTAAGCGTTAGTATTCGATAAAAATGAATGAGTTAAAGAACGTGAACTTTTAAAAAAAATAACTTTTATATAAAATAAACTTGGAAGTTTTTAGCTTAAGCACAAGGGAAATCATCTGTACCTCATCAATATTTGTAAGAATTTGGTGTCTCAACTTTGGTCTTTAATAAATTCGATTTGTTATTTCCCAAAATCAAGCTTGTAATTTAAAAAATAGGGGAAGTTAACTTCGGCTCAGCCGAAGTTTTGTATACCCTTGCAGCTTCCATTGAAAACAAAAAAGTTTTTCTAACTAAGACTACTTTTCGGTTGTCCGATTTCGACCAAACTTAGTGCAATCATGGAAAAGCATAACAAACTGTTAATTACGAAATTTGGAGGCGATCCCAATTGAAACAAAAATGTTATTCTCTCTAGAACTTCTTTTTCGACCGATTATTCATACTGCAGCTATATGCTATACTCATCCGATTTTGACAAAAAACTTGAGAATTGTGTTAAATTATATAACATAAATATCTGCCAACGCCACGGACGTTTCCGTTAAAAACAAAAAAGTTTTTCTCACAAGAACTAGTTTTTCGACCGATCGTTCCTATGGCAGCTATATGTTATAGTCTTCCGATTTTGACCAAACTTTGTAAAATAGTGTGGGAGCAAATAAAAATACTACATGCCAATTTTGAGGACATTTCCATGGAAAGCAAAAAATTTTGTCTAACTTAGACTACTTTTCAGACTATACTTTTCTATGACTGCTATACTATATAGATGTCCGATTTCGACCAAACTTAATGGAATCATGGGAAAGCATGGAGAAATACGTAGTTTGGAAGCATTTCCATTGAAAACAGAAAAGTTTTTTTTTTACTAAAACTAGTTTTTCGACCGATCGTTCCTATGACAGCTATATGCTATAGTCATCCGATACGTCCGGTTCCGTCAAAAGTGCAGCGTATATGTTCCAAAAAAATTCGTGCAAAGTTTGGTGAAGATAGCTTTCAAACTGTCGGAGAATATAGCATAGAAACAACAGACGGACAGACGGACAGACGGACATACGGACAGACGATAAGGGCTAAATCAACTCAGCGCGTCGTGCTGATCAAGAATATATATACTTTTTGTGTGCTTCCTTCAATGCGTTACAAACATCCGGTCAATTTTATAATACCCTCTGCAAGGGTATAAAAAAAGTTGCAAAATATTTGTTTCATACTCGAAATGTAAAATTTTCTAACGTTATAAATTCATTGTGGTACTCACTATTTAAATTCGAGATTGGGACATTGGCCACACCGCCGGTGACAATCACGCCATTGCTGCCGACCACCGTGTTGCCCACACCATTTCCACTGCCGCCTCCTAATCCTCCTCCCCCGTTGGCTGTTGTTGTTGATGTTGTCTTAGTGCCACTTGGATGCTTGCCTCCGGCATTATTGCCACCGCCAACACTGCCATTGAGTATTTGTGGCAAGATGATCTTGTTGGTGGAGTCCCCCGCTGTGGCCGTTAGCACTAGGAGGGCTCCAATTAGATGCCAAGATGGCAGCAACATCAACTTGCCGTTGTTGTTGTTTCTGAGGAGGATGATGATGTTGACGCTGATGGTTTTGTCTCCTGGCCAAAGTGCATTTCTCTCTCTCACTCTGGCAGTAGCGGCCTTATTTAGCCAACTGGCCTCGGGTTGTGTTTAATATTTTTGGCTTTGTTTCTGTTTTTGCAGAGTTTTTAGCTTTCATACTTGTAGGAGGATGATTTGAATTTTGCATTTATCACATCTAAGCACACGCACCGAACTATGTTAAAAAGTCACCCTAATTAGACCCATTAAAATTTAATTTCCTCACATAAAAAACTCTTCTTCTGCTCAAACAAATTTATAATTTAATTACAAACACTTTGTCCAAAACTCATAAAAAAGTGCATAAAATTTGTTCTTCATCTCGTGAATCTCCTCCTCCCTGGCCAAAAAAAAAGCAACAGCATTCATGTGTATGAGCAAAAATGGCTTAATTTCATAAGCGACACATAAGGGAAAAAGTTTTTCATTTTTTTGAGAGGCGAACGACACGCTTAAAAGCCATAAAAAGTAGAAAAAGTTTTCTGTGTGTGTCTGTCATAAAAAGCATAAAAAAGCCACAAGTAACAAAACTTAAGATAAACAAAAATGAACATTTTTCATTCAGCATTCAAATTAATTGCCATATGGCTTGCTCCAGCTGCTTGCGCTGGGGCTCATTACAAAACTTTCTGGCCAAATCTGTTGACAAATATTTTATCTGGGTTTTTTGTTCTGCATAGTTTCTGCTGCTTTTACCTTTTGGCTTAGATAACCCCAGACCATATATCAATTGGCCGCCAGAGGGCGCTGCTTGCATTTGGAAAATCTTTATGACTTTTTGAGTTTTCTTCCAACATTTTCTGTGTTTTTTTTTCCAAAAACTTTTCTGTGGCACGTGCAGACTGCAAAAAGGGGCGGCGTTTGAGGCTGAACACTGCACAACTCTATGGCATAATATTTTGCCAAACTTTATTGAATTCCCCAGCAAAATCTGCATGGCATCTGCAGGGATCGAGAGGAAGAAGTTACTAGACAGCAAACAATTGGAGGGAAGGTATAAGGCAAATGGAATGGGAACATCAGGAAGAAGCAGTGCATTGAAAGGAGATTTATGGACGCTAAAGCCATATGGAAAACTTGAGAATTAAGCAATTTTGTTCATTCCCTACGAAAATAGAGGTCAAAGGTGTTGGTGAGGATAGCCAAAAAAACAGATGACAATAGTCAGCAAGAATTTCAAAAAAGGAAAAGAAAGAAGCGTTAGTTCTTTTTTCAGTGGCTTAGTCTAAGTTAGAATCAGTCTTATCAAATCAAAAGAGTTCCCCGAACGAATGATATCACTGTGGGATTGAAACCCGCAATCCGGCGAGCAAGAGCCTCGTATTTATCTGTACCTCTCAAGGTTAAGGTGTGTGAAGTGCTGCCCATCACCGTTGCGACCGGAGCTGCCTATAATTGACTGATTTACTCTGTACCAAAGCTAGTGTGCGCGACCGCTGTGCTAGAGGTCGTGGGGCGATCCCGCCTCTAAACCTCTAATGAAAAGTGTTTTCTTTGAATAAACTTTACACCAGGTCACCCCTGTCTGCTGTTGGCGCCAGCTTTGTAGTAATTGGCCATGAAAAGCTTCTCAAACTGACGTTCGAATTAGGCGTTAAGCTGTAAGGCCCCTTTCTCTTGTGCGAAAATTAGAAGCGCACAAGCCAAGAGATTAAGAGAGGCTCGGTTTTGGCCCATTGGGGCTGTGTCAAGCCATTTTACAAAGCTACACGGAGTTTATGTAACTGGCAGAAGGAAGCATCTCCGACCATGTAAAATAGTTAATCTTCTTGATCAGCATCAACAGTCTGTCTGTCCGACTGTCTGTCTGTCTGTCCGTATGAACAAACAGATCTCAGAGATGCTCAGATCTCAGAGATGTTCGACGTATATGGGATATAAGTTCAAGCACCCTCCCGCCCCGCAATTCAGAAAATACGCCATGTCTCCGAAAGTTTTAAAGATAGACGGTTCGTATTTTCTGGACATATCTAGTAATCAGGATTATTATATCAATCCGCCAAAGGACTGGTAAAGATCTGGTGAACGATAGTGAAGTTATGAGCAAAAGAATGTTCGCTGTTGCAGTGCAGTAGCAGCGTTGCTTTCAGCTGCTATTGCAGCATCAAAATTCATACTGAACATTCACTTGGTACAGAGTATATTATAGTCGGGCTTGACCGAATTTCTTTCTTGTTTACTGTAGTGAACCCAAGAAGAAACGGTCTTCACACATATAAGTACAAAACTGTATAAATTAGTTTCTGTTGGAAGAACTCTAACAGACTTATTTCACACTGTGTGCCCTTATTAAATTCAAAAATCATTTCCCTCTTTAGCTTTGCTTTGCCTCTACATCGCCCTAATGATTGTTCTCGTTCTGTGCGTGCGTCTGTGTGTGGCCAAAACAAAGTCATACATGTGACCAATTAGCGTCAGAGACGTTTTTGGATACAATTCACTGTGGGCCACACGGTTTGGCCACACATTCAGATGAAACGCAATGAATGCAAGTCAAGCACAAAACATAGCTTCCCAAAAAATGCCGCATTGACATCCTTTCGAATCTCTCAATTTAGACATGCTGGTCACATGCCAGGATACACGTTTTAATTTCCTTTTTTTTGTTCAAGGAGCTAATTAAAAGGATTTCTTTTTAGGCCATACCAAACAAAAAATTGTCATGGTTATGCTCCTATGTAGGTTGAAATAGATTTACACGGCTTCGCTTTAAAGAAGAAAAAAATTAAAAGCAAATACAATTTGTGGCAAATTGTTTGTTATTTTCCAACAATAATAAGCCGCCAGGGCAGCAGTGTTCCTGCCTAAGTGAGGCAAATGCAAATAGCGAGGTTAAATGCTGACAGCTTTTAGCCGCTTTCAACTTGGTCAGACTTTCAGGGGTGAAGTTTTAGGGAGCAGGAGCATGGTGCTCAGCCTTGACATGTTTACAAGGTAAAGCCGCCAACTAAATGGTTTGTGAGTGAAATTGGGGCTTCTATTTATTATAAACTAGAGGAACAACTTTTTGTTGAATGTTTTTAAATTTGTGTGGAAAACTGACGGAAGTAAAAGTGGTTGTTTAAGACGTAAATTTGTGCTAAATAACAAAAACATAAAAACTAGCTCTGAAGCTGCCCTTACAATTGTCTTTAAAGAGTTTATCTGACGATAATGTTAATTCAGTGTAATATTTCGCAAATTTATAAAACTGGACAGGTTCTATTTGATAAAAGTTTCTCTTTAGAGGGTTTTGGCAGCCGACGACAAATTTAGAGATATATGACAAGTGTAAAGTAGAGCTGCAGAAACATCGATGTCTTGCGACATCGGTTTTCAAATTTTTTGGAAGTAAAACATCGACGCAACATCGATGTTTTTTTAAATTTTAAGAGTATCCCAAAGCACTTTTGATTTTTGACAAAGTGCTTGTTAGCCGCCTCAAAGTCTAGGATTAATTAGAATATAGCTCAGCTGGACAAACCTTAACGGTTTCTCTATAAAACCAACAATAAATACCTTGGTATTTAAAAAAGGGAGCAAACCCTTTAAAAAATGATTACAAGAAATCTTGGCATGTACATCGATAAATCGGACCAACACCATACCATTAAAAGCAGCCCCATACCATTAGTCTACCAACTCCATGTTTCACAGTTTTATATGTGTACTTGGGACCAAATTCTTTGCCTTTCGGACGAAGAACATTCCTTTTGGCATCATTTCCAAATAAATTTATTTTGGTTTCGTCACTCCAGAGGATATTACGCCATTTATTCTCACCCTCCGGTCCGCACCAGGTTCTACGATCTAATGCAAATTTGTTCCTCATCTGTAAATTTGTCGACCGAAGCCAAGGAAACCTGCTAGCAATCCTACCTGGTAGGTTTGCCATTGCCAATCGTCGCCGAACGGTGAAGACACAATATTCCCAATTTCATTGGCAATCGTCCTGGAAGACTTGAACGGTTCGCGTTTAACCACCTGAACCATGCGATCGTCGGTCTTAGATGATGATTTTCTAGGTGCTTCCCGAGTTTCACCTATTTTTTTCCAGTTTTAAGGCATTGGTTACGAAGTTTTGAGAACGTTTCATTAATATGGCAATGGATTTATACGATTTTCCTTCATCTCGGTGTCGTCGAAAAAGCCGTCTCTCCTCCGCACTGCAGTGACGCCCACGGCCCATCTAATAAAATTTTAATGTATATTAAGTCCCCATTTAGTTATGTTTTCCTAATACCTTACCTTTTGCAACCAAATAATTGTATTTATAAACTACAGGTTAATGTTTTGCTTCATACACCTATTTTATTGACCAGCCGAGTTTGCAGTCTAACCAATAAAACAATCGACAATTTTTCCCAGAAAGCTAATTAATTCCGGGAATTCGCCCAATTCGTACCGAAACAGACTGACCATATTAAAAAAAGTATAGCTTCCCTATTAAATGTTATGTTTATATCGATTTAAATCGATACTTAAAAAAAAGAAACTCCACATACGCACAGACAGACAGACGGACATTGCTATATCGAGTGTATTCGGAAATGGTTCATCACTTCTAGATTTTGGGTTATTTTAGCATAAAAATGCTTAAAGTGCATATTTCGAGACTTTTTATACCCTTGCAAAAGGATATTATAAAATTGTCCGGATGCTTGTAACGCATAGAAGGAAGCAACTTCGTCCACATAAAGTATATATATTCTTGATCAGCATGACGAGCTGAGTTGATTAAGCCCTGTCTGTCTGTCTGTTTCTATGCTATCTCCTTCGTCAGTTTGAAAGCTATCTTCACCAAACTTTGCACGAAGTCTTTTAGTGCTTATACGCTGCACATTTATCGTAACCGGCCGGATCGGTTGACTATAGAATATAGCTGCCATGGGAACGATCATTCGAAAAACTCGTACCTTTTTGTTTCCAATGGAAACGTCTCCAAACTTCGTATTTATTTGTTTTCTATGCTTTTTCATAATTCTACGAATTTTCATAAAAATCGGACATCTATATGGTATAGACCCAATACAAAAGATGGGTCTGAAAAAAAAGGCTTAGTAGGAAAAACATTTTTGTTTTTAATTGTACCGATCTGAACTTTAGCATTTTTATACCCTGTTTTCATTAAAAATGGGAAAAGGGGGATCATGAAGTTGAGCAAATGTATGTAGCAGGGAGAAGAAAACATATCCGACCCCATAAAGTACATATATTTTTGATCAGCGTCAAAAGCCGAGTCCGTCCGTCCGTCCATGTCCGTCTCTCTGTATGAACGCGTCGATCTCAGAGACTTTAAGGGATAGAGCCACAAATTTTTTTCATGATTGTAGCTCTATTTTCAACCCATCACAAGTTTGTTTTCAAAATTTCCGCCGCTTTCCCCTATAACCGCAAAAAACTGTCTGTCTATCAATATGAAAGCATCGATCTCAGAGCCTATAAGAGATAAAGCCACAAAATATTGCATGACGCCGATAGCAAGCTGCCCGCCCCGGAGTATACCATACCCATGTCAAATTAGTTTCAGATTTGGAAAAATTGTACCTCTCCACCATTTAATCGCAAAAAACTGTCAACGACATAATTTTTAAGTTGGAGTCTCCTGACTTAACATATATTAAGAGTTTTTTTTAGTATTTTGTTGCTGGTTCATTACAAATGAATTGTTTGGGATAGTTCACTTTAAAGCTAAGAAGTGCTACTTTTCCCAAAACACGCTCCTAAAAAGGTGCAAAATAGAAACTTCAAGAAACTTTAAGCTCAAATTGCTAAAAATCTCGACGTGATGGATAATTTCTGAAAAAGCTGTTTTGCTCAGCTCACGAAAATTATCTAGAATCACTACCAAACATTCAAGATACTAGACCTTGTTGCCTAGTGTAATGCATGCTTTTAATCAGATTTTGCAAAAATTTGCTCGAAATCATTATATCAAAACGAGCATTTGCAAGCGTATTAAAACTTCGGTCAAAACCGGTTGACTATATCTTAAGGCTGCTTTTATAATGTGGTCTTTTGTGGTGAATTATCCATTTCATCGTCACCCAAAACCGCAAACATTAGTGCTAATGCATTTATTTGATTGTTATCCATTCTCTTACAAACAAGTCTTCCTTTTGTTTTATACTGAACTAGCCCTGCACAACTAGTGTCAGAGTCTCTGCCCTTAGAGTGTAATAGCTCATCATAGCTTCTCTAAAAAGTTTTTCTTAAGATACTTTTGACAACCGACTCTTTAGAAATACATATTGTTTAATTAAGCTTCATTAAACTATATGTACTAAAATCTTTCTTATAGCCCCTTTCCACTGGCATCATTTCTATCATTTTCATTTCTTGAAAAATTTGACGTTTCCATGGAAAAAACATCATTTTGTTGACACTCACAAGGAAACGTGGAGAAAAACAGTTGATGCTCTGATTTTGTTGATTAATATTTAGCTGAAAGTTTTGATATTGTGTGGAAGTTTATATTAAAATGAATGCTGCTTTGACGTGTCTGTGGTTCTGCTGGGGGTCTTAGCGCTAATGAAGCCATACTCTTTCAGCGATTCGGCACAGGGGAGTCGAAAACATTTAACTACGCCCCTAGGGAAAATGCTTAAGGACAATTAAAGGCCCTCTTTCGCAGAATAGGGATAATTGTCTATTATATGTCTTCTTCTCCAAAAATACAGGAATTTATTTTCCTCGCTGGACCGCGAATTATGAAGAATTTACTTGCAGAAATCAATTGACTGTCGACCAAGGACTTCTTGTAAATGAATTTTGAAATTTCCCTTGTTGCCCATATAAAATATTCTCGATCACAAATGCTTTTCGAATTCTGCTTGTTTTTGCAAATAAATATTTAGAAAATTTTCTTAGCATCTGAGTAAGACGAAAGTTGGTGACATGACAAAACGCCCACGGACATAAGGCTCAGAAACGGACATTAAGCCCATGGGCGTAGTCCGTTCTCAAATTTACAGTGAAGAACATAAAACTAATTTGTGCTTTCCATACTGATCTACAATTGGATTCATATGTTTTATAAAAGAATATGAAGTGTGTTTACAATTTCTTGCAAGATTTGGCTTGCACGCAGGGTTGATAAACCACAGACTTGGTAATCAGTAGTTTTTTCTGTGCTAGGTGCTGCCGAAAGCAAGCCGACAGGTAACCGTTGCGGCACAGTACTCCCTGACGCTCATACAAATATAGGTAAACATCTGGCACTCAGTTAAGGGTAATCAGATACTATAAGTAAAATGTTATCAGCACGGCAGGCGATTTTGGGACAGCCAAAGGCCATCACATTCTCTTAACCATTCGGCCGTCAGTTTAGGGCTGGGGCCGGGAAAAAACTCAATCCAATTTTTGCCTTGGTGTGTGAGAGCAGCGCAAAAACTGATTCAACCGCGACGCATCTAAGCAAGAGCCGAACACGCAGTTCAGCGACGCTTATAGTGCTTATACTTTGTGTAAGCCGCTGCTTTTGAGAGCTTTCCTATGCGACGTGCCGGTCTCTGGTTTAGGGTAACCATCGGATTGGCCAGTCCGTACAGCTTTACCAGATGTTGTGCACCAAATGTCAGCTTATCGCCAGGCGACTTCAGGCAGCCATTGTCTTTGGTATGTTCGTAAACCGGCAGTCTGCAAGCACTGCTGATCCTCACACAGCCCAAAGGGCATAGTCGAGCGATCTACTACTCAATCTCTTGGCTTGTGTGCTTTTAATTTTTGCAAAATAGACAGTTTAGATGGCCCGAGGCGGTATCACACTACCCGCTACATCACAATCGGTCAGATTATCAGAGACTGTTCATGAAATGTCGTGCGTCCGGCTGGCGATTTTGGGACATCGTTCGGCTAGCACATTCTCCTTAAAGTCGCCCGATTCCTCATGAAGAAGTTTTGAACTGGGCGAAAAGTCCGATGAAATGTGGGCAATATGTCCGAATTTAATGTGGACATAAGGTAAAATTCAAGGCGCGCATTTTAACGTGGTTTCCCCAGGAGGACTACTCAACGTAAGCCTTCCAAGTGGTGCCCCAAAAGACGGGACTACTCCACATTCGTCTTCTTCGTAGACATTCTGTACCTCTAAAATAATATTGTAGTTAATGAAAATAAAAAAATTTTGTACGCGCCAATAGCCTAAAATATAAGCAAAGACCTATATCTTGGTTACCTGTTCAAATTTATTTTTCATAAGACGCTTTTGTGGCGTTCCCAAGGATTCCACGAGATATTCTTGTCCTTTGGGAGAATGCATAACATTAATAAAGACATTCATGTATGGGAGAAAAGAATGTAAGAAGAAATGTATTGGAGAATCACCCCAAAAAGAGCGGCGCAAGCGCAGTGGTAATGTAATGGATGCACCGCAGATGAAGACAAAAAGAAATGGATTGGATTAGGAGGAAGGAGAGGCTTAGCCTCTGTGGTGTGTATGTTAAAATTATATTTGTTCGTTGCTCGTAAACATTTTGCAGCAACCATTTCACACTGCTGAGCATTGAACTAGGCCTTCTGGGGACACCACATTGAAAGAAACGCGCTTTGAACTATAAGTCAGATTGGTGGTGTGGGAAAATAGTTGACAGCAGTTTTATCTTATGTCAAGTGCAATTTTCATAGTCGAAATCGGATAAGAAATAGGGTAAATATCAAACTTGTAGAAAATTTGACACTGCCACAACACCTTCGCCCTGCTTTTCCGCCATTCGTTGGAACGTATAAGAATTATTTATTTTTGCTTATTAATATCAGTCTCATCGTTATATCTAGCTTCCCTTATCGGTCTATAACCTTTTCTCTCGTACCGGAACTGCCGTGCTTATTATCTTTGATAATCTTTAAATTTAACTATTGGCCATTTAACTTTATACAGTGCCTAGTCCTGTGATGTCATTATAAACTGATGCATCAGTGGAATGTAACATTTATTTTTGCAAATCTCAACTGTTTTCTACGATGGTGATTTTTCAAAGATTTACACTTTAAATCGAAAACAAAACACACCAACTTATACAAAAGTTATAAAAAAATGTTGGTCGCCGCTGCCAATTTTCTTCCCACCCAGCGACGTTATCGTCATCATCATCACCAACAAATGGCATCATATTTTTGCAATTTGTTTGCTTTGCTCTGCACAATTTGTAAATTTGAAACAAAAATGGAGAGATACAACAACAACAGAAAGCTCTGCGTAACGAAGAACAAAAAACAGTTTGCCAACAGCTGACGTTTTGAGCTGATGCAGTGCCATTGATCTGCATTGATGCCACAGCAGACAAAAACCTAACACACAACACGCACACACACAGTAGAAATTGCCTAAAGGAAAAGGTCCTTTTTTTGTAGAAATTTTCGAAAAGTATAGAAATTATTGGGTATTTTCACTGTAGCCAGTCTCCCAGCCATTAGGCATGCAGGGACTTCCCCCTTCACGCTGTCCTCTCCTCACAGTGTTTGCAGTGGGTTAATGTATTTTTAAGCTAAATTCTTTGTTTATATTTGCATTGCTGTTTTCTGGTTGTGTTTGCCTGTTGTACGTTGCAGTTGCATCAACTGGAGTCCTTTATCTCTTTTTTTGTTTTTTGGTTTTTGGGGGGCCGAAGTTAACTTTAGTTGGTTCATTCATTCACTTATAAGTTGAAACTTTTTGCCTGTGATTGAAGCAGGTCTACAGATATGGGGGAAGGAAGTATTCAGGAGCCAGACTCCTTGTTTTGTTTACTTTTTGTGGCATGAAATGTGCATTAGCAGAGTTAACTGTTAATTGTTTGCTTATGTCAAGTGTGTGTATGTGTGTTTTGTCCTTGTGGGATTTCAGGGAAAAGACGGTACCAAAGTCAAGTGGCTTTGTGAGTTGAAATTTAAGTAGAGAAGTTTGGTAATTAAATGACTTAAATTCTTCAATTTTTAGTTCACGGATAGCGGAACCCCACTTTGATTTTTGACTTTAAACTGCTCCCAGAAAAATGAACCACCAAACTGAAAATGTTATTGTTTAATTGTACTTTTAGTTCGGTTGCTCACTCCCTTTTTCATTTCAGTATTTCAGTACTTGTTGTTTTTCGTTTTCTTCTTGAGTGACCGTAACTTTTTAGTTCAGTTGCTTTGAGTGATTTGCTGTTGGCAATTGTTGATCTTATCTATATAGAAAGTACACTCAAAGTCTATAACCGCAAGAAGTCTAGACCTTGAACAAATGAACAAAAAAGGGCAAGTATGTGAGCAACTATACAACTTAACAAAAAAGATCAACAATGCCAAGCAATAAGCACCTGAAAACACTGCGTATCCACCACCACAGACCCTAGAAAATCTTAGGAAGAAGGTGTTGAAGTATGCTCTTAACAAAAAGAACATGTACCAATCTCTTTACAAACTCTAAACACACTATCCAACAGCCAAAATGAATCCAAGTCGATACCGATTTTTTCAGATGCATTGGGGTCCCATAAAACATATAGAAAGTATTTTTTACGTTTCACTTTTGTTGTGAAACATTTTTAATATCGATACGGAATCTTTAAATAGAAGTAAAAACTGATTCCATGCTGACATGGTATTTTTATCGAGTATCGAGTACTTAGTATATCCAGTAATTAGTAGCGAGAACTTAGTTTCCAGTACTTAGTATTGAGTACAGAGTACCAAGTACTTACTAGCGAAAATCAATTACTGAGTATCGAATGTAGAGTATAGAGAACACAGTGTCAAGAATCAAGAACTGAGTATCTTTGAATACTTAGTGTCAAGCACTGAGTATGGAACACTGAGTACTGAGTATTAAATACTCAGTATCGAGTTGTGAGTATCAAGTATAGAGTAACATACACTAAGACGGAGTTTATATATTAATCTAATCAATCTCTCGTGAGTGAACGTACATCTTTTTATACACTTGAAAAGTGTATTATAGTTTTGCCCAGAAGCATAAAAGGAATCGTCTCCGACCACATAAAGTATATATATTCTTGATCAGCATGACGAGCTGAGTCGATTGAGCTTTGTCCGTCCGTCTGTTTCTACGCAAACTTGTCCCTCAGTTTTGAAGCTAGCGAGCTGAAATTTTGCACAGAGTCATCTTTTAGCTGCACACTGCACATATGACGGGACCGCAAAAATCGGATGGTCACTTCTTATAGCTGCATTACAAATTCTTTTTTTTTTAGTTTTAAGTTTAATATTCCAATGACACAAGACTTTAAGCTTATAAATTAAGTCATTGGTCACAAAATTTAAGTCAGTGGTCACAAAAGTTTCAAGTGTATTTAAGCTTTGACACAAACGAAGTTAGCTTAGCTTTCTCGTTTTTACGCCATCTCATCATATAATATGTCGTAGGATTAGAGATCTTTTTGAAGACTTAGACTCAAATGATGGACGTGGGCAGCTTTCATCGCCAGTGTGTAAATGTGAATCTTGCAACCTATTTCTTTACGTAAGTATAATCTCGTTAGTTATCACACCTTATTTTGTAACTTTACATAAAAATCATTTACGTTAGGTTAGAAATTCAATCGTTAACACTAAAATCTCCAAAATTTCCATTACTATACCCTGACCCACTAAAAATGGGAAGAGGGGTTCGTGAAGTTGTGCAAAAGTATGTAACAGGGAGAAGGAAGCTTTTCCGACCCTATACAGTATATATATTCTTGATCAGCATCAACAGCAGAATCGACTTAGCCATGTCCGACCTTCCGTCTGTCCGTATGAACGCGTCGATCTTAGAGACTATAAGCAAAGACCGATATAATTATCTAAGATGCCGAACGGCCATACAATGGTTTTGCAAAATGCAGCTATTTTTTTTGGTGGCAACCATAATCGCCTTGTGTACAAATGCTAAAAACAGAATGCGCTTGCTTGTGTGAGTAAACACAACGAAAAGCAAGTGCTTATGAGAGTGCTTGTGCTGAGAAGAAACAAGTGCTGTGAGACGTGTCTCTAGAATAAGACAGCGGCTGCCTTGTACGGCAGAAATCTCGTGTGCATAGGAAAAATTTCAAAGTGGCGCTGCTTCCACACACACAGAATAAGCTGTACAAGCGCCGCCGCGTTGCGTTTTCGGCTTGCTCTTCGACTCAGTCGTTGCTACTAAAATTGAGAGCAATTTTTGCGCTGCTCTCAAAAACACCAATGCAAAAATGTGAATGTATTTTTGCCTGCCTCTGCTCTAGAGTGCTCACACTCTGGCTTTTGAACAAAATTTCAAGAGAGCCTGGAGCCTGGACCCGAAAAAATCGTGTGCAAAAAATCGTATGGCGTTATTTATCTTAGAGATTATATTGGCTTTGCTATAAGAGATACAGCCACAAATTTTTGCATGTAGGTAGGTGTACACCATACGCAGATCAAGTTTGTCTAAGACACAATTTTTAAGTAAGAGCGTCGTGACTTTGTCTATATCAATTAAGGCCCAATATCTATTTATACTGAACAGTACAGTAAGATCGAACAAAAACACCGAAGTTATATACGGTTCAATTTTACTTGTAGGAGAGGGAGGGTCTGTCTTTGGTCTGGCACTGTCAGCTAGAGCGTGAGCTCGTGTATGTGTTATTTAAACGCTATTGGAAACTAATATTTTCGATAGCGATATATCGGATATGGGTGCTTCCATGATACGAGTGTTGTACGCATTCAAAACAAGATTAAAAGTCAAAATAAACATTTTTTTCTTTGAAATGCCTAATGAATTATTGTAAAATTGGCTAACATCAGATAAGTTTGATAGATTCCCTATGAAAATTTAATAAAAAAAATACGGTTTTTGAGTACTTTTAATTTTTGGTCTCGTGGACCTTTCTGTGGAAATGCCCATATGGTAAACAGCATAGTACCATGGACAGAGCGTTAAGACACACCACGTTTAACATGTAATAACGAGGACTGTGAAGACGATACGACGACTGCTTGACACCTATTCGATAGATAACATTTCATAAGTTTCAATGCTGTGCCTGAGAAATTGTATAATTGGCCAAGTTTTGTACAAAGTATATCATGGCTTACAGAGTCAAAGGTCTTACTGTAGTCAAAAATGGTGAGTAAGGTTACTTTGCCATCGTCCATATCAGTTCAAATATCCTCAACCACATTTAGAACTGCTGTGGTGCAACTTTTATTCTTCCTAAACTCGGACTGCTTATCATTTAAAAGTGAGTTCTCAGACATATATATTCGAATTTGATCTACCATTAAGTGTTCCAAAATTTTTGATAAGTATGGTAATATTGCAATCGGCCGATAGGTATTGTCAGGTTTTAGGACAGGAACTACTTTTGCAGATTTCCATATCACGGGGAAAACAGAACTTGTGAGTGAGGTATTAATCACATGTGTTCAGTGGGGCAGAATCTTAGGAAGTAGAATTTTAATGAATTTTGGGTTCAGTCCGTCAAGCCCAACAGCATATGATTTTATTCTAAGAATACATTCAACGACATCACATTGACTAACACATCTAAAGTTAAAGCTATTATCACAATTATTGTATGGGTCACCACCCAGGTACATTTTGTGGAATACTTCAGGAATTTCTGAGAGGTTAACAAATTCGTTATTGAGTTTATTGACATCAACATCAGGAACTATTTCTTGCTTTTGTTTTCCAGTACCCAAGTTTTATATTGCACTTTCAAATTTATTACAGTAATAAGCACTTTTGGAAGAATTTATCAGATTGACTAATGTTCTTCTCAGGGTTTTAATTTTTTTGAAGTGATAATCAGTCCCATACCTCTTCTATTTGTGGTACGCTTTGTCTCGTTTACCTATAGTTATTTTTATTTCTCCGTTTCACCTTGATTTTTGAGAAGCCTTAACGATGATTCTCCGTACTGGAACAAATTTATTATATATTTGGCTAATACTATCTTGTAGCAGACCCAATTGGGAGTCTACAGTTGGTGAATTATAAATTGCGTCCCAGTCATGATTTTATAGATCATTTTGTAATATCGAATAGTTAATACTCCTGAAGTCCCTTTATTCTATATATGAGTCAATTTTACTAAAATAAATATCGTATGTTAAAAATATAAGGTCATGTTTCGAAAAAACTGGTGCTTATAATTGGTCATAAATCAGGGTTTTACACATATCACTGATAAAAAAACGAGGTCAAGCAAAGTGTTATTGCTGCGAGAAAAGTGTGTGGCTAATCCAATCAGATAACAAAATTATCTTTTTTTTTGAACCGAACCGAAATTTTATTTTTAAAAGTGTTCGGTTCAAGAGTTGGTTCACATTAAATTAGAAATCGGAATTTCGGGCTCGAATCGGTTCGGTTCAAACCCGGCTTGCAGCCCTGTTTTCAACTAAGTTCCATTCTAACTATTTCAGATAGAGCTCTTTCAAAGAACTTGAAATGAAGAAACGATTAGTAATCGTTTGCACAATTTGTAAGTAGAGATCCATCGCTGGCTTTGATAATTTTTCTATATGCTAAAGAACTAGTATTTATCTGACCTAGAGAAATATCGTTATACTAAAATCTTCTACTTAAATTGGTAAACCGCACATCATTTTTCGAGAAAGTGGTCCGGTTCGAGTTCAGGTTCGCAGTCCGGTCCGCGAACTCCCGAACCGAACCGGTTCTCAGGGGTTCGGTTCCGGACCGTATTCAAATTGTCATTAGTTTTGAATTTTAGCTATCTGAAAACTAAAGCCAATTCTTAATACAAATAACCGTTTGGTATTCAATCAAAATCTACTGCTGCAAAAGTCAAGTGAAGATGGCAGTTGGAATCTGTGAATTTCAGGAGCTTCAATTTTCTTCGTCTTCCAGCAAATATATGGAAAGTAGTTTTATCAAGCAAAGAGAACTCCGAGCAGCAGAAACAGTAGAATCACAAATATATTTTACTCTCTTAGCTAAAGGTTAATTCTAATCAGCTCTAAGTTATCTGTTTCAACCCAACTATAATATAACCCCAGAAATATACTCTCTAATGCCGTTCTCTGGTCTAATAATAGATTTACAGTCTACATTCTGGAAAATTAGCTTTGTGAGAATGCTACAGGCATTGATCCTTTACGGATCAAAATCATAACCTCTTCCCATCACCTCTTCAAAATCTTCTCTAAAATCCAATTCCAAACACAATTTTCACATATCACCACTTTTTCCGTAACTTTCACCAAAACCGATTTTTGTTTCTAAATTCTAATTTCGAAAATGTCACCGTTACATTTACGTTAACTCGAATAAATCATTTACAAAATACGTCCGTTACCACGCGTCCGCTTCGTGCAGAATCCGTAACGAAACTGATTCGTCGGCGACAGTTGGCAAACGCACAGAGCCCGGCTCTGACTCTGGGCTAAGGCGATTCCATAAAAAAGGTGCCACAAATGCACCAAATTCAACGAATGAAAAATGTAGTTACGTGGCCGTGTGTTAGGGCCAAAACGAATGATAACAGGCCAAAATAGCCGAACGGCAGACACGAAGCTATCGTCGGTCGTGAGCCAACCAAAAAAAGGGACGGGATGCTGTCGGTGTCGTTGAAAGGGAGTTGGGCGAGCGCAGGCTGTAGTTTGCGTGCAACCGCAACCACAACAACAGACCACAAAACACGCGACCAAAATGTTAACAGTGCCACCGCCTCCTTCCACCCGCAAACCGAAACCAACTGTGAAGGTAAATGACTTCCGTTTGGTGAACTCTGTTAACTGAGTTCGTTCCTTGGTTCGAACCAGGTTGCAACATGTTGCGATGGAGGCGTGGGTGGCTGCATTTGAATTCATAATTGAATTAAACTGAATTAAGAACCAAAATCAAAACAAATTTTTGTCTGTGGACATTTAATTAGACGAGTTAATTAAATTAAAGTTTGAAATGTAGAAAAACAACATTTTGCCATCTCAAATTGGGTTTTGTCAAGTGATTATAAGATTTTGTTATGCAAACTCTATAGAATTCAAAAAGCGCCCAGAAGTTCGGAACGCATAGAAGGAATCATCTTCGACCACTTAAGTATATAAATCCTTGATCAGCATGACGAGCTGAGTCGATGGAGCTTTGTCCGTCCGTCTGTCCGTCCGTCCGTTCGTCTGTCCGGCCGTCTGTCCGTCCGTCCGTCTGTCTGTCTGTTTCTACGCAAACTAGTCACTCAGTTTTAAAGCTGTCGAGCTGAGTGTATTTAAACTTCGGCACAGACGGAGCTAGCATTGCTTTCTCGTTTTCTGTGTAATAATAAAGGGAAGCAACAAGCGACGATGAGTGAATAGGATCAAAAACATGTACAATAACTACAAGGTAGTGCAATCGGGAGAGCCTTTTTGCATCCGAATGATTTTATCGAACCCAAGGGCTAAAGCACTCACAAAAGCAGAAATAGCCAGAAGACTTTGTTGGTAGTTTAAAAATCGCTAGAGTAGTGAAACGATATATTTGATTGATTTACTCCAGTATTTTTTTAACTTATCAAGTTTGTCAAACATTTCGTCTTCAGCAGCTGTACTTATGAAGGTCTGATTGGTCCCTATTTCTTTTAAGCATACTGCTGGCACTTCACAATTATGACAGCATTGATCTTCCCGGCGTAGTCCGTATCTACAAATATGAAATGAAATGTTAATATCTTAAAATATGATTTAAACAGATACAATACCTTATGTGACATTGTTCATTTGACTAAAGACTCTTTCCACTTAGCGCAAATGATGCCAGTGCCGAAAATCTTATATTTCCTGCTGCATCCACTTAGTCGGACACTTCGGCCCAAAAGCTTGTGGTATCCTTTAAATTTGACCACTTTATAAGGTGGACGTTCGAGTATAGGAACAGAATCTCTTCAATATTGGTTGATTCCACCTTGAAGTGCTCGAGGAGGTGCACAATTTCCGCCTTCTTGGCACATAATATTTTGTCGATGGAAAACAAATCCACTTGCTGGAGGATTTCAAAATGGTCAGGCAATCTGAAACAATTTAAAATATTTTTAAAAAATTTAAAATTTTTAAATTTATGACAACAAAAGGAGAGGGGTGGGGTGTGTGGTGGTGTTGTGACCCCCCCGCCCCCGACCCCCCTCCTCCCTCACCCTCATTTTTTTTTATGTATTTCGATATTGATCTCGGAAAGGATCAGCTTAAGCCCGCAAGGCAAAAACCTGGATCAAAGTGGTGATCCCAGACGAGTTCAAATAACGCCATTTCGAGAACAACCCATTATTAATCGCGTTTTGGATAGAGTTGATATCGAATGGATCAATTTTTTTGGTTCAGTGCACAATTGTTAAAGTCGATCAATACAAAAGCATTTGTCGTTTTACCACTTCGGAATTTAAAAGCCGATAAATTTTTTTGTAATCTGATTGGCTTTTCGCGCTTTTGGAAAAGAAATTATACGTTTCGTAAACAAGATAATCTAATGTCTCGGGTAAAAAATGTTTACAGGCACTATTAACAGCCAATTGCAGTGAATGACATTTAATTAAAATTAATGACGGAATCATTTTTTTTAACTCCGTAACACTTGCGTTGTCCGGGCCGATTTCAATCAAATTCGCAAGGTTTAATTTAAAGTTGATTAGTTCCTGGCAGAGGCTGTTCACAATCGTTTTCGAGTCGCCTTGCTCAAGCGGGACCAGGGATAAGAATGTAAAGACCATGACGCTCCGTGTTGAACTAAAATAGTTTTTGGCAACACCTAAACAGAGTGTAATTAAGATAAATTGTGTTCTAGAATGATTAGCATTATAACTTACCAAGTGGTGACACTTATATCAGTACTCTTATCAAGCAACAAGCAGTACTTGGCATCACCGATGTCCTCTCTTAGTAGCCGTATAAAGTTTAGAGCTAAAACATTTTTTCTAATGTTCGTGCACTTTGAACTATAAAGTTTCAAATTCTAAACTGCCATCTTGAAATTAGGTTTCGCACAACAATCTCAAATGGTCAATTGGGCTGACAGTTGATTGTGTGGCAATATATAAGGGCGATTCTATGAAAATTTACCACCCAAAATTTTACTTTGGACAAAATAATACGTTTTGCAGCATTTTGTCAAAATAAGCTTAATTTGTGGAAAATAGTTTTTTGAAAAATATTGTACATTTGGTTGATTTGATGAAAGGTCCATGTTAGATCACGTCGGCTTTTAATAACTCCTATACACATTTTGTGTATTAATCTAGTTGTCCTGCCATAAATTTTAATTTATTTTTTTCGGGACTAAGAGGCTGTAACTTTGTCCATTCAACCGTTATAAATGCAACCAAAATTGGGAAAATAGAAGAGTCTTTGGGCTATATGCTAAAGTGGTGGCTTGAACACGACGATTCAATTTTAAAAATTTGCCATAAGCTGAGAAAAAATTCTCTTCAAAGGCCAATTTGGACACTTTCGGGTTTGCTAATGCAGCTCGCTTGATTTTTCTAGGCTGCATTGATATGTTTTTAGTCCCATAAGACTCAAAAATCTAGAAATTTTTCTCGGTGTGACCTCCATAATATTTGTAAGTCCAAAAATTCAGCAAAATTAATTTTCTGCTATATCTTGAAAGCAAGAACTGATGGCGACAAACTCAGAACACTTTTGGAATCAATGGACAAAACTGGATCAGAATTTTACAACAGATAGGCTTGAAAAGATGGCTGTTGCCCTGTGTAATCAAGTACTACTAAGCAACCAGCGTTCACAGTTTTTGACGTCACGTTAGTCATTGATTAGCAATGTTAATGATAGACCTTAAAACCAGGGACCGTAACAATTATAATTTTTATGAAAAAATTAAGAAATAATAAAAAATTAAACCATAACTTTTATTTTCAATTTTTATTTTAAAAATTGAAGTTGAATATCTTTTGAACCGAAGAAGCCTTATCATATATCGGCCTATATATATGATCTACGCATTAACACCTTTCAGTTGATATATAATATGTATGTACAAATGCATGTACCTACATACACTGCGCGTCATCAGATTAGCTGAGAATATATAACAGTTCTCATATCGAGCTTTATTTGCGTGCAAGTAAGATCACATATAAGAAGTGCAAGAACAGATAAAAAATTACGAAGTTGGGAGCAATAGGAAAATAGAAATAAGACAAGCCAAATGAACAAAAGGGCTCGAGCTTTGCGGTATCGAGAGAGTTCAATATAAAACCAGCAGCAGTAAGGCGTGCATTGTATATCAACTGAAAGGCATTATAAATCGACTCGGCTGTTGATGCTGATCAAGAATATATATACTTTATAGGGTCGCAAATGCTTCCTTCTACCTGTTACAATCTTTTGCACAACTTCATGATCCCCCTTTTCCCATTTTCAATGGGAACAGGGTATAAAAATGGCCCATGCCGCCCAAATTCCGCCAATAGATACACGTCCATTGATTATTTTATATGCTCAACAGAACTTCCTGTAGATATAGGATTCGGGTGCGAAACCCTTAAGGACTTTACGAACGATCATTTTGGGGTGAAACTTGATATTCGCTTGGGGCGTTTCCACCTTGAGCATCAAAATCATTCACAATTTTAACAGAATAGACACTCTTATGTGGGATGCAACTCTGATGCGAAACATAAGAGCAGTACCAATAGATAGAAACCAAAGTCCTTCCGACATGGATGCCCATGTAGAAAATATAAATGTAGCCCTTAGCATAGCTCTAGAAACACCAGAAGCTATACCAAAGATAGAAATAGATCCGTCCAAGCCGAACAGAACTGTTCGCTTGAGCCGCCCTTGCCTCATAGTAGAATTGTCCGTACAAATAAACAGCCAAATTGAGATTAGCCACCTCAAATACATTGACAATAGGGACCAACCCTTGAATCCTAGCGATATCAGCTTGAAGAAGCTTCGTCAAACAGCCTCAAGCGACTCTCAGCTCAAGTCCGATATTCAACTATCTCCTATGGAGCATAGTGAAATCGATATAGAAGAATGCACTTGCCTGGTCGTTTACTCTTAGAGTGAGTCAGGTTTAAAAATAGTAAGAAACCGCTAGGGCCTGACGGATCAAGCAATTTCCTTCTTAAGAGATGCAATGTGCCAGTCCTCAGGCACCTAGCATATATATTTAATCACTGCTATAACTCTGGTTACTTTCCAATTAGTTGGAAACGTAGCAGGCTCATGCCTATTCCCAAGCCAAATGTAAGTTCTTGCAGCTTACAAGGCTGCAGGCCCATTTCTATTCTCTCGTCTATAAGCCAACTCTTTGAGAAAATGATCATGAAGCAGTTAAAAAAGTCAGTTCGGCTTTAGGGAAGGTACCTCCATAAGCCGTTATTTGGCTGTGGCAAACAATTTCATCTTTGCCAATTTGGCTCGGCAGCGCGCTACCATCGCCTGTGCCTTAGATTTTGAAAAGTACTTTGACACTGTGTGGACAAACGGCCTCATCTATAAGATGAATAATCTCTATAGGTTCAATCCCAATACTACACGTATTATTCAAAATTATCAGTCTCAGCGGTCCTTCTACGTCTGCAGCCCCGATGGCTCAAAACGTTCGCTCACGCGAGAAATCTCAGCAGGAGCCCCTCAGGGATCACTGCTAACCCCAATTCTTTACAATATATATTTAGCCGACATCCCTGATTTCGAAAGAGATCCGGAGTCGTCATCAACTGCCCAAATCCAACCGCTGATTTACGCAGATGATATCCTTCTCCTGGCGTCCGGAGCACGGATAGCCAGTGCAGAAACGGATTTAAATAATTACTTAGATGTCCTATGCAATTATTTTGTAAAGTGGCGTCTTAAGCTTAATGCAAATAAATGCGAAGGGTGCATATTCAAAGGTCCGGTTCTAGAGGACATCTATAGAAATGCACGCCACTTTTATCCCAATATATATATTTATAAATATTAGGACTACCGTAGCAATAAAGTCCGAATTAAAATATTTAGGTGTCATATATGACCAGAAGCTAAACTTTAAGAGTCATATAGAGCATGCCATTAGAAGAGCTAAGATCCAACGTAGCCAAGTTAGGCATATATTCAGGCAATTGGCGGCGATTCCGATCGTCCCAAGGCCTGTGTTAATAAGAACATGCTCCCTTGTGTACAAGAAACTAGTACAACCTATACTAGTTCATGGACACATAGCATGGTTCAATATAAAATCCAGGCAGATGGAAGAACTACGTCTCTTTGAGAGGCGGGTCATCCTTCAAGCCCTTAGCAGAGGAGCCAGAGACCCTCTTACGCTCCACTACATCTCAAATATGGATCTGTATGCTAACACGAACACCAAACGTGTAAATACACTAGTGTACCAAATAATAGAAAAGTTCATAGGTAGCAATAGCCCAAACCAGCTAATCGCAGATGCTGTGGCTCAGAGAAGTCTGCCGGCTCGGTACTCTGTTCACCACCTGACGATCAACCATATAGATACCCTTAAAGAATTAGGAATTATTCACGATTCGGAGGGCAATCTCATTTTTTATCACAGAAAACGATTGAACCTAAATCCGAATGAGTTAGTCTATAATATAAGACAATAATACATTTTTGACCACCATACATGTTGGCTCAACTTCCCCGTCTCTTCCTTCCCTTGTATATACCTTCCGTTCTCTCTTTTTTTCTTTCTTTCTGTTTTTTAGGTTTTGGATTGTCTACCAAGACTAAACCCTATTTAGATATAATAAAAATGTAATATCTTTAAGCTTTTCTTGACAATAAAAATGATAAAAAAAAAATTACGTAGGCTCTGATGATGCGTTAGTCTGGCTAAGAGATTGAGGTATGTGAAATTTATATGAACTGGCATTAAACATGTTGAAAAAATGCCCTGGTTGACAATAAATTTATTTTTTTAACACATTTTCTTATCACTTTATTTCTGCTTTGCTTAGGGGAAAAAACCTCTGAATCCGTTTGCAGTCATTATTCATTTTGATGAAAGACAGAGAACTCTAACATAATATTGCCTTTTCTCTCGAACTGTTGTATGTATTTTGTGCCTAATTAGCTTTGTTTTATAGTTTCCAAAATAAAAATACATTTTGTAAACTTCAGCAACAAGCTGGTTAAAAAAACTTTTCCCCAGACAACAACCAACCCCGCTCCTATCGAATATCCACCCAACAGGCTATGCGAGAAATTCTTTGTCCCAGTTGACCAGCACTAAACAAGCTTAATGAACTCTTTCAAATCACTCCCGGCATCGCTCAATGCCAACAACATTAAATCTGACAAGACTAGACGTACTCCACCCCCTCCATCTGCCCACTCCAAGGAAATACGTGCAAATTTCTGGCCAAGTTCATTACACAGAGTAGGCAAGCTCCCTCAGGTGGGTGTGGCTGACGACGCTGTTGCTCCTTTTGGCCAGCATGTGGCCAGCACGAAAGGCCACAAAGGTCAATGCAACACATTTTGTTGTTGTTGTCAAAAGTCAAATGGTGGCGTTGGCATAGGGAGGGGGTCCAGCCATTACAACACTTTGTTGGCTGCTTTGTAAAGTTTTCCCACCAGAGAAAAAGTTCGCTTCTCTATTTTCTTTTTATTTTTTTTTATTTTTCACGCCCTGTCGAAAGTTTTCACTTCCTTAACAATGAAATTTTGTTTTTTTTTTTAGCCTGCTGATTGTTTGGCGTTCAATGTTATGTTTCCGGTTCAATGTTGTGCCGAGTTTTCTTAAAGTACAAAAAAAATTGAAAACTGAAAGTTTTCCTACTGTTTTGCAGTTGGGCCTTGACTTTTGCAAGTATTTTTGATATTTTTTTGTGTTAGTTTCTCACTTCTTAAGTGTGCGACGTCTGCTAGTCTGGGGATCTGGTACTGGTGCAAATGAGGTAAACTAGTTAGTTTGGGGAATACGATTGTTTTGAAGCTTTGTGGAGAGTTTTTTTTGTTTCCTCTTTGTTTGTTTTACTTTGGTGCAGCAATATAAAGATTTATGCGCCAGAAATTAAAGTTAAAAGTGAAAAAATCCTTAAGTTAGTTTTGTATGCAAAGTCATCTTATGAAATTCTGTCTCTAAAATCAATTAGTTTTATTAAATTAATTGCGAAAAGTGAAAGTGTTTGAAGTCTCAGCATATTCTTCCTCGAAAGCAAGTGCTAAAAATGCGTGATCTGGACACAAAAAAAATATAATCGGGGGTGTCCTGGAAATCTCTAGAGATTTTGGCTTCGGTTGGTTTGAAAATCGCTAGAGAAATCCGTCGATGTCCCAGAACTTCGAGAGATTTCGTTTTCTTCAAAGTCTAGTTCGAAAGTCGAGTTCGAAAGGTGTGTGTATAAGATTATGGTCCTACTACAAATACTGCGTGTGTTCGAGAATTCGCTATTGGATGGTTAATGTATTGGCTGCTTTGTGTATTGGTTGGTTTGCCAAAATCTCCCAACAAAATACGAGAGGTTTGAAACCAACCGAAAGAGATTTCTAGGACACCGAGAATTGGTTTTGGGTTGGAATTTGGTTGGAAGATATTTCTGGGACACCGCCGAATAACTTAAATATCTTCTCATCGGTACTAATTGATTGGCAGCGCTGCACAGTGCACGAAATAGCCCATTTAGCGGCGTATAAGTCAAAAAGTAGAAATGCGCCAATCTTTCTTATTTTCGGTTGTTAATAGCTAACGGAATTTATCGATAATATTGGTTCCCTGTTAACTTGCATTTAATTTAAGTACCGCAGACGTGCGCTACTAAATCAAGAATTAAAGTCGGTCAAGCCCGACTATAACATACTCTGTACCTGTGAAGTGCTGCCCATCACCGTTGCGACCGGTGCTGCCTATAATTGTTTTTTTTTGCTTATATGGACGTTGACGTACAATGCACAGTACGTTCAAGTGGCCCTTACGACACCAAGCCGAAGCCTGTTACGCGCGAACCCCAGGCAAAATAGCAGCCCACCTCCCGCCCAACCGACCGAGAGGCGCAGCCGCCAACGTGCGACACGAAAACCGGATCGAAAAGTACAAAATAATGTTAAGTACGGGACAAATGATTTAAAATAGAGGTTTTCAAAGCAGGAAGAGAAAGTTCCGAATTGATTAAGCGGTAGAGTTTGTTGTAATCAGCACAGAGGACACGAAACGGATCATGCAAGGCATAGTTAGTAGTACAATGTTTCAGAGATAAGGGGACAAAGTTACGGGACAGTCTACAAGGAACATTAAGATTGATTTGGCTAACCAACTCCGATGAGTCGATTTCGCCATTAATTAGTCTATGTATGAAGATTACACCAAGCATAACTCTACGGTTAAAGGAAGGAAGATTAACTAAAAGTAGTCTACTAGAGTAAGCTGGTAAACGGACCTCAGGATTCCAGTTCAAGCCCCGAAGGGCAAACAATAAGAATTGCTTTTGCACAGATTCTATTCTATCTTGATGGGTCGTATATTGCGGAGACCACACACATGAACCATACTCAAGTGTAGGACGGACAAGAGAAGTGTAAAGAATCTTGGTAGTGTAGGGATCGTCTAATTCTTTCGACCACCGGTTAATAAAGCCAAGAACACTTCTGGCCTTATTAACAGTAGCAGTTACATGAGAGTTAAATTTAAGTTGATGGTCAAGAATAACCCCAAGATCATTTACTTCATTTAGGCGCTGCAATGCCACATTATCAAGCATATAAGTGACTACTTGCGGTAAGCTTCTGTAAAATGTCATAACCTTACACTTCAAACTGTTAAGGTTTAGAAGATTATCTTGACACCAAGAGTGAAATGCATCCAAGTCTGCTTGCAAATTATAGCGGGAAACCAAATCATTATATGTTAAACAAATTTTCACATCATCGGCGTACATAAGCACCCGAGAGTGAGCCAAGACTGAAGGAAGATCATTGATAAAGATAGTAAAAGCAATGGGCCCAAGTGACTACCTTGGGGAACTCCAGAAGTAACCTGTATGCACTTAGAATATGAATTACGAAATAGAACTTTTTGGGTTCTACTACTTAGGTAATCAGAAATCCAACTGAGAAGGTTAGTTGGAAAGGAGACTAAACTCAGTTTGTGAAGCAGAAAGAAGTGATTAACAGAATCAAAAGCCTTACTAAAATCAGTATAAATGACATCAGTCTGCATTCTACCTATGAACCCTTTGATCACTGAAGATGTGAATTCTAAAAGGTTAGTGGTAGTAGATCTTCGCTTCACAAATCCATGCTGGAAGGGTGAGATAATGGAACTACATAAATGTTGCAGTTGAGATGTTATAATTCTCTCAAAAGCCTTAGGAATTGCAGACAACTTGGAAATACCCCTATAATTTCCAACATCTGACTTATTACCTTTTTATGGAGTGGAAAATAAAAGATTCCTTCCATAACAGAGGGAAAGCGGATGACTCCAAAGACAATTCAAACAATTTATGAATAGGCTTACAAAGTGCATCCGCACAGAACCTAAGTACACAGCCAGGCACTCCATCAGGACCCGGTGCATACACGGGTTTCACAGAGTTAAGATCGCAAAGGAGCGATCTTTCAGTGATAACGGGGCTAAAAATGCAATTAGACATATTCAACCCATACGGGTATGGTTGATTCGCACAGTACCTAGAAGACGAGTAGGTTGACTCAAAGAACTCTGCAAACAGATCAGCTATTGCTTGATCAGTGTTTGCTTTAGCATTACCATATATAACCGAGGAGGGCAGGGTGGATGACTTGAGTTTAGAGTTAACAAAGAATAAAATTGTCTAGGATTTCGCGAAAATTGAAGTCTGCAACGGTCAAGATAATCTTTATAGCATTGAGCATTAAGCACATTAAAGCTAGAACGGGCAAGCACATAACGGGAGAAGTCCGATGGCTACCGGATTTCTTATACTTTTAAAATATCTTGACTTCCTGTTATTTAAGTTTGTTAGTTCCCTTGAGAACCAAGGCTGACTACAAGACAGCGAGGGCGCACAAGTGGAACACAAACATCAAAAAGAGAGTTCAAGGTATCGTAGAAAAGTTCTATGGCAACGCCAATATCTGTACAAGTGTACAACTGAGACCAATCAGTGTGAAATATTAAGTCGTTGAGCTTTAAAAAATCAGCTTTTTGGAAACAACGGGTTTTAGCCGTCAAATCTCTAGAAGCAGAACACACAAGAAGGCAAATCAATGGTAAGGTCCAATGTAGGATGAAAAGGGTCCTCCGGAAGAACCAATGGGTCAATCCTAGATGCAACATTGCTGGGGGGATCCAACAGGAAAATCAAGTCTAGCGATCTGTTTATCGAGTTGCGAATAGGGTTAACCTGTGCCATTGACAAATCAAGAAGTCTATCAATAAGGTCATGGGATTTCGAGGGAAAAAGCGCATTTGATTCTTCAGTTGAGGACCAATTAATCTCCGGCAAATTAAAGTCACCAAGTACAATCAAAACGTCACTGTTTCATAGCAACGAAGAGACCAATTGGATATCAGAAAGGTGCGAGGTGTAAATTGTAATATCGGATTGTGGAGGAATATACGAACAAGTGTAGCATGCAACGTATACGGGTATACGCGGCAATTGAGTGGAGCAGATGTGGGTGTAGGAGCGTTTACGGAGCACGCGCTAGCTTCCGGCTTTGTTCTGGTCGGCAACGGGGGGGTGCGACAATATAAGACCGCTACTCTCTACGAGCTCTCGATAATGCTAAATTTTAATTTTCTTTCGCGTGCTATGGTTTCAATGCCAGATTGAGAGCGACTTTCTTTTATTTTACACGATCACGGATAGCTAAGAGACACTAAAGACAAAAAAAAAAAGAAAAAGAGAGATGGTGGCATTCCTGGATAGATTGGCTAGCTTAGGTGACATTAGGAGCTAGCAATCCCCGCCCTACCTTGGTCGTCGACACGCATCTTAGTTGACACGACCCCTTATATCCAGGACTGATCACAACATTGGTTTACTAGGGCGAAACATGGCTTCCAAAAATAGTCACTTTAGTTCGACTTCATATTTCTAATATTTATTCACAAGTTTGGTTATGTCTAAATTAATTCCACAGTTCATATTGATTTGCCCAAACTAAATTCTTCTATCCGACAAAATATTTCAAAATTATTCACTCAACATAACACCGAAAAATTAATATCATAAGTGTGCTGTGTAAAGTGTAGAAATATTAGTAAAAATAAGTGTAAATAATATATATCAATACGACTTCATGTAGATAATAAGGCATTCGTAGATACTAAGCTGTAATATGTAGTAATATTCAAAAAATAATTAAAATTAGGCAACTTTTAAATGTAGGAAAATATGATATGGAGTTTCTCTCAGTGTTATTTAATTAAACTTTTTTCTATTAGGCGTGTTTTCATTTTTATAACAGTTGGGCTGAGAAAGCACCGAATTTATTTATGACAGCAATGCCAAATCAACTCGAGCCAGATTGGCCAACAACAAACAATTTCTTTTTGTTTTTCTTAATATTAATATCCATAGCTGGATCAGTTGTCGATCGCTGCTTAAGCAATGCGTTTGCTTATCAGTGGTTGGTTTTCGTCCAAGCGAAGCAAAAGGAGAATCAAAACAAAGCTGAAAAGGCCATAAAGCTTATCGCACTTACCGCTTCCAAATCCCACGCCGAAAGTACTTTCGCTGGAGGCACTGGAACGTAGCTTGAATATTTACAGGAATTAATGTTTCACAAATGATACGGACTAACTCGCCAAACATTCTAAACCACACTTTTTACTTTTTTTTTGTTGTTCTTCAGCATGGTTTCGATCTGTCTTTGTTTCCTTTGGGTCTTGTTGTTCGCTTCACTTGTTGCTGGAATAGCTGTCGCTGTGCACAAAAAATCACTGATCGCAAGATTTTAGCTCCACTTCTCTTCCATTTTCACATAGGCCTCTATTCCTTGTCTTACACACTTTACTAACCAAAAAAATAAAAAATAAAAAAAAAAAAAAATTATATATCTAATTCTGTGCATTTTGCCTTAACAACTCGATGCTCTTCGGACACTTCTGGACAGGTCATCCAACATGTTTCCATGCTCTCTAGGTAATCGCGACTCAGAAACTGGAACATCGTGGGGATGAAAACCAAAACGAAGTGGTCGAGCTTCTTCTCTCCTCAATTGGGTGGGATGGAAAGCTTGATCTGAGCTTTCTGTGTGACGTCGTGGGGCCGATCACCATCGAGGCGTCACCTGACGCTGGTGAGATTAGCTCCTAACCAGGGCCTCTCCCCTACAGCGAAAAAACGCGAGCACAAAAATAAGCGTCTGCTTCTAACCAAATAAACTCGATTGCGGACTTTACCTTTTTATATCCAGGATTGGCACTTGTTAGGTATCTGGTCGAAATCCACTTTCGATCGAACACAAAAGGAATAAAAAATCACTCCGTCGCTTTTCTTTTTTTTCGTGTGAGATTTTTGGTTTGCGTCGAAACTAATCGTTTTAGCTTTCTTTAGCCTGACAATTTACTTACTTTTTACCCTTTTCACTTTTATAATTTCTGGAGCTGCTGACGTGTGTGTTCGCACTACGGTTACAAGAACAGCATTTCACCACTAACTAAGCCAAATTTTTGAATTCATTCTTTTTTTGATACACCTTGACTTGCACTCATATCTATTAATTATGGTATTAGTTTGTATTAATTTTAATAAAATACTTTTGATGGAATACAATTTAAACATCATTCTGAATATCTTTTCTTTTATTTCTTTAAACCTTACTGCATTTCTTTTTTTTTTGCTCTACTAACCACACTTGAGGTCTTCTCTTAGATTTTGTTTTTCTTTTTTCAATTTGGCCGAGCCAAGCGCCAACACAAGTAATAAAAACGGAAAAGTAGAAAAGTTAACACTAAAATTCGTTCTTGGTCTAACTGTCAACAAAGGAGAATCCACAGCGCAAAACCCAACCCCCAGCCAATCGATCGTCTTTTATGTTTTGTGGGAAAATGAGAATCGTGTCTGGTTTAACCACGTCTCGGTAAAACAAGAACGATACCAAAGATAAACTCTACTTCGTTTGAATTAAGACCCGTACTTTGGCGAGTGGACTTTGTTTTTGACCATTGTCCAAAGGTGAGTGGAGATCGTTTTCTTTTCCTTCTCTATGACGGCCGCCGATGTTGAAAACTCCAACACTGGAAATTCCCTTACTTTTCCACCAAAATCTTGGCTTGTTTGACAAGGCCTGACATCACAGATTACGGGCAACCACAAATACTGTCTGGGATACCTGCACGAACACCAGATCCCCAGCACGTAGTACCGAGCTGAAACTCCTGTTCCGGACCCCTGGTCTGATTCCTGTCTCGCAATCACCACTACCCGTATCCGCACTTTCGTACCCGCACACGTAACGCTCCCTCTAACTCTTCCGACCTGTCTCTCTAAAATCGCCCGATTCCGACGAGTCGTCCTGGTGTTGTTGGCTCACCCTTTTTTTGCCTTGGGAATTGCCGTTTTAAGCTTCAAACGAAAAAAACGACACGCTTTACTGGAAAACTAATCGTCTTTAAACCGTCTGTCTCCCTAACTTTCTCTTTTTTTACTCTCACCCCAGACCGCCTTGGTCTTTTCACTTTACTGTTAACTGGTCAAAGCCACACGTAATAAATTATCATTGGCGCTGCCTGACGAAATCTTGAGTTTTATAACAGCAGATTGGATTCGAATAACTCTTTTAAGAGATTAAAATAAAAACTAAATAAAATCAACACCAAATAACAGTAACACAGACCAAATTTACCCTGGGGTCAAACAAAACAAACAGTACCACAACAAAACACAACAACATTAAGCTAAATGCAAAAACACAACAGCATGCACACGTTGCGTACCGCATCCAAATGATGATTATAATAAGCCCACACAACAACAACACAAATAACCACGTTTAAACAGGAAATACAACACAACAAACAAAGAACAAACAAGCACAGCAAAACACGATTTTGTTATAAGTTTGTTTTATTTACCACAAATCAGCTTTTAACGTATTTAACGCGACAAACTAACACAAAATAATCTATTTGACACAATTGACACTGTTAAAAAATTGATAAAACGCAAAAAAACACGTCCGTCTTCAGCGTCGACAACCGTTCATCCGATCTTTACCATTCCTTTGGCGGATCGATAAATAATCCTGATTACTGAATATGTTCAGAAGGAACAAACCTTTTATAAATAAAACTGTGGGAGACATGACGTTTTTCCAATTTGCGGGGGTTGGTGGGGGCGTGGCAAAAATTGAGAATAAACTTGATCTGCCTGCAAGTATAAAAAGCATCTATCCCATACATGTCATACCTCTATCTCTTACCATCTCTGAGATCTGTTTGTTCATACGGACAGACACACAGATAGACAGACAGACAGACGGACGGACATGGCTAGATCGACTCGGCTGTTGGTGCTGATCAAGAATATATATACTTTATAGGGTCGGATATGTTTCCTTCTGGCTTTTGCACAAACTTATTATACTCTGTGTACCTCTGGTACAGTGTATAAAAATGAGCCTCCTGCGAATTCCGCGTAGATTTTCGTGTAAACGTTGCTTTTTCTAATGTAAAGTTCACAATTTTATATTAAAAATGTAAGCAGAATGTCTGTGGCTACTAGATCAGGTCTTAGCTTTTTGACTTCATTTGACATTGAGCAATCGGTTTCAGCTGTTTAAGTAATTCCGATTTTCGTCAACCCTAATCTAGTAACCGTTGAAATGATTGTCACCTTCCATATAACATTGTTAAGTTTAAACTCTAAATGAAACGTTTACACAAAAACCGACTCGGAATTCGGAACAGGGCCGAGTATGAAGGTCATGTGGAACAGCCACCTTGATTGGATATGTATGTTATCATTGGGCGTATTCAGCAGATAAATACGAAAGAAATACTGAAACTGAATGCTTATCTTAGGTTATTCGCTGCCTTTTTACATTTGGTCAAAAATACATTGTCACAATTTTCGAGGGCTTTTAACGCTGTAAGTTTGGCAGTTCATTCTCCATTTTGCCGTTAACAGTTGGGCGTAATATCGAAAAACTGTTATGATTACCACATTTATCAGTCGCAATCACTGTATTCACCGCGTAAAATCTGCATTCATAAATAGGTAATCGAAAATGGGATTTATCTGCTGAATACGCCCATTGTTTTTTTTTTAAATGGCTTGTTAGGTTAACACAGCCCCAAGGCTTGTCAAGTTGACACAGCCCCAAAGGGCCAAAGCCGAATCCGAACGGCAGCTTGAGAAGCTTTTCATGGCTAATTACTACAAAGCTGGCGCCAACAGCAGAGAGGGGTGACCGGGTGTAAAGTTTATTCAAAGAAAAAACTTTTCATTAGATGTTCCGAGGCGGGATCGAACCCACGACCTCTTGCACAGCGGTTGCGCACACTAGCCACTGAGCCACCCGGCCCCATTGTTTTTAGTCAGAGCAAATTCCAACCCAAAACCAATTGTCGGTGTCCTAGAAATCTCTTTCGGTTGGTTTCAAATCTCTAGTGTTTTGGGAAGAGATTTTGCTAAATTCACCGCTAAAACTATTTGGATAAGCAAAAGAAGGTTTTGAAATATAAACTACATTATTTTACTGGATAGGCTGCATCAAATAAATAACAAGTTTAATTGGATTTAGTATTGAAATTAGCTTTTTAATAATTGTTCGCAAAACCAACCGATGGCTACCATATCAGCCAAAACCGTTTACATGCCTCACAAGCGCTACATGGGAAATCCGACACCAACAAACGTGCCAAGGGTTGGCAAATTTTGCTGTATGACTGGTGCGAAATTAGTTTTTAATTTTTTCATTTCAGTTTTGGGTAACACGACTTTAATAATATTAGCATGAATCATAAAACGTATGCCACAATTAACAGATTTCCGTTTAACATCAAATTAATTCAAAACTAAAATAAGGGAAATTTTTTTGCGCGTGATGCAACCCTGTTTTGTGGGATGGAAAATTATTTTGAACCCAATTGGACCAATTCTCTTTCCCACTAAGAAAATCAAATCTCTCGAAGTTCTGGGACACCGACGGATTTTTCGAGCGATTTGCAAACCAACCGAAGACAAAATCTCTAGAGACTCGGACGACTGCAAATTGGAAAGCGAGTTTTTACACCACACTCCATCAATTTCAAGACCGCCAGTACTTCGCGACGGACAATTGACTAAGCCGCATGGAGGACCTGACGAAGTGATTCAAACTATGCGAGAAGCAGTTGCAGCTATGCACCAGGGCATTGATGAAAACTCAGACACAAGCTGGGCGTTTGCTAAATACATATGAAGGGTGTTTTTTTAAGAGCTATAGGAAAGTTTTTCAAAAAAACACATAAAATTCAGAAAAATGCATGAAATCTTTATTTGAATCGATAGTACGGTCCATATAATTTAATGTTTGAAGATTATTTCATGCAAATGTTGACCGTGACTGCGCCTCAAATGGTCCATCCGCTTAGTCCAATTTTGGCATACTCTTTCCAACATTTCGGCCGGTATCTTCCAATGCGTCAATTGAAACGGGCTTGTCTGTATAGACATGAGCTTTAACATAGCCCCACAAAAAATAGTCTAAAGGCGTTAAATCGCACGATCTAGGCGGCCAATTGACAGGTCCCGAACGTGAAATAAAATGTTCACCGAACTCGCCTCTCAAAAAGTCCATTGTTTGCGCGTGCTGTGTGGCATGTGGCACCGTCTTGTTGAAACCACATGTCATGCAAGTCAAGCTCTTGCATGTTGGGCAAAAAAAAAGTTGGATATCATCTCATGTTAGCGCTCACCATTCACAGTTACGTTACGATTCGCATCATCTTTGAAGAAGTACGGTGCAATGATGCCACCAGCCCATAAACCGCACCAAACTGTGACTTTTTCTGGATGCATTGGTAGCTCTTGCAATGCTTCTGGCTGATATTCACTCCAAAATTGACAATCTTCAGTGGGTCGATTAAACTGACCATAAAATGGAAGAAGCGCGCGATGAACTTTCTTAACAGAGCACGCATTTTGATAATAAAATTCAATAATTTGCAAGCGTTGTTCGTTTGTAAGACGATTCATGGTTAAATTATAGACCAAACTGAAGATGTTTGACAGTGAAACAAAACACGAAACGTGCGTGAGCTGTTTAAACCAGTGTTGCCAAAAAGATAATAGCTAAAAAATCACCCTTTATAATGAACTCAAAGGCTTGCCCAAAGATGATGCCAAGATATTACGACAGGAGATATTGTTTAAATTTATAAAAAAAATATATATAAATCTATAGATAATAAACACAATAATTAACAAAAAATGTTCGTTTACTTTGAATTCAATTTTTATTTTAATGTGACTGTACTTAAATTGGACTTCGCCTTCTCGTGTGAAAAAATCGGCGAACTTTGTCCAGATCGCCTTTGCATCATTGTGTTCCGAGATCAAGAAGTGTCGAATCATAATTTCCATGCCATTCTCCTCGAATTATTGTTCCATCTGGTGTTTCTCTGTCAATCAGGGCTGGTAAAAGGTACGTAGATTTCCGAATAATCAGGAAGTTGTGAAGAGCACAACAAGCTGAAGTCACTACGCGAGTTCTTTCAGGATTCAAGCGAATTGGTTTGCGCAACACACGAAATCGCGCTGAGAGAATGCCAAAAGTGTTTTCTATGACTCATCGAGCTGTGAAAAGTCTGTAATTAAATACCCCTTTGACTAATGATAAATTCTTTAGGTGTCTTTACGCTTAATCACAACTGAAAAAAAGTATTGTTAAATTTTTAATAATAGAAAGTTAAATATATCTTACCAACTGCTCAAAGTCTGCTGCTTTCATTCGTAGAAAATTTTAGTAAAGTTTTGGTGATTCCAATCGCAACTCATTAATAAGCCTTTACGCAGCAACCCTCGGTTTCGCCATTTCTTGCTCGAGTGCCCACAAATATGCAGCCCCATAGATTAAGATCATTAAACATTTATATTTCTGCTATTGCTTCAACAAAATAGAATTGTTTGCTCAAAAAAATCGTCCTACTTGATTTGTCAATTCAAAAGTTTGGCCAAATAAGTGTGAAATAAAATTTGCCCCACACAGTGGGAACACAAGCGCAAATAGTTTGCGCAAGGGAAATATTTGCGCAAACTTCTTAGGATCAAATATTTGCTCATGTGGGAACACCAAATATATTTTGCGCAAACATTTCCAATTCAAGTCAAACTTTGTTTGCTCAATATGTGCAAATTTTTTTTGCGTGTGGGACCGTAGCTTAAGTAACAAATTTTTTTTATTTACTAAAAGTTTGTTCAATTTTCTTTCGCTGGGAATTTATTTCATGCTTCTAGCTACTCTAGGGCCCGAGATATTGCCATTTAAAAAAACCTTATGAAAACCCGATTTTTAGCGATATCTTAGGGACATTGCATAGGGTTGAATTAAGCAAAGTCTCTTCCCAAATTACCTGAGATTTGAAACCAACTGAAAGAGAGTTTCAGGACACCGAGAATTGGTTTTGTGTTTGAATTTGATTGGGAGAGATTTCTGTGACACCTCCGAATACATTCATGTTGGTACATTCAATAAATCAGAGTAAAATGAACTGAAAAATTTCGATTGTTAATAACCAACTGGATATCATCACCCCAACAATCTTCTGCCACTCAATCGACAACTAACTTACCATATTTCTTCTGGCTAACTTTTTAACCCCTGAAAAAACCATGCTTCATTAACTCGCACACTCCCACACTTTCACACATGCATCAATCCTTCAACTTGGCTTAACTTTTGGCTATCAACTACAACCAAAGAAGAGAGAAAAAGAAATCCCTACACAAAACTTACCGAGGCCTAAATTATGTTCCCCCTGGCCAAAGGTTAACTTTAAGCGTCGATAGCTTCCCCAAATGAGATTTATTAGCATTCAAAGCGGCATTTTAGGCGCTTATTTCGTTGGGCCATTGGTAATTTTTCTTCGCCCTGGACAAACTTTTTGTTTTGATTAAATGAAGCTTAACGAGAATGGCAGAGAGACATGGAGTACGGGGGTAAGAGAAGGGGACGCTCTGCCAACTTAACTAATGAGCTGATTTACAGCCCAACACGTCGACAAAGGCCAAGGACTGCTGCAGCAATTGAGGTGGCAAATCAGGTGAGAGGCGGGTCAGATGACAAATGCTCGTTGCGTTATTTATGGCGACCGCAGGACAAGATGTTCTACGTGTGGTCATTAGGCCCTACGGAAGCTACGGCTGGAGTTTAAAACATGTTTTATGGCACACTTTCAGGTGAGGCAAACAAAGAGCAATTTGTTGGGGATTATTTGGTGTGCTCCGGTTGGGTTGTACTAGACATTACCGCGAAAAAGTAGGCTCTTTAATAATTGCAGTTTTAAAACAGTTGTAAGGATGTATTACGAATATACTTTACGAGTATTTGCCAATTGGCAAACTAAGGTTTTAATCCTGACTTCCTCACCTCCGCTATTTTCAATTGTCTCCTTACACTTTGTGTGCCGCTCAACGCCTTAATCCCTAATTAGCCGTTTGATATATTCGCCGGAGACAAGACGAAGGCTACAAAACCTCAACCTGAACTGACAAATTGTAATTGTGTGGCAAACAAGCGGAAATCGGCTTAGCTGGTGAGCCACAAAGAGAGCGTCGTCGGTGGTTGGGGTGGAAAGTGCGTCTTCATTTCCTTTATTGAGTTATTAGCCGCGCTGCATACTTTTAGGCTGTCTCGTGGCAAGTCAATTTGTCAGCATTAGAAAAATGTAAAAGAAAGAAGCGCTTCCCAAAAAATGTTCATCAAGTCTGCTAAGTCATCGAGGCTAATAAAGTGACACTGAGGCAATGCAAATTTTCATTTTCGGTAGCCATGACCAAACAAATTTTCTTTTTTAGTTAATCACACTCAGGGTGTCGCCCAACTTCCATTTTCCAGTGGTTGCCTGATCTGGCATTTTGTAATGGCTTCGTTTTTTGAAGGCTTTTCAATAAATAAAATTTCTGTCATGGCAATGGGGGACAAATGTTGCAGTTGAGTATGTTGCATTTACCTTCTGGTGCGGTGAAAAGCCACTTATGCGTAACATTGCGTAAGTGCAGCTGTCAGAGGAGAAAAACTAATGCAAAGTGCATGCCAGCTTGAGTGTGAAAATTGGTGGAAAAATGATGCGCATGCAGCAAGGGGAGAGCTCTGATTTTTCTTGCTATTATTTGGGGCTGCAGAATCTGCAGTTTGTTTTCATCCCGGTTATGTAGTCTGCTTTAAGGAAAAAAGTGAAACCGCCCACTAGGCCAAAGCGATCTTATGGTAAAATGAGGATTAACTACAGGCGACACCAACAGCTGGTAAATGTAAACGTTGTGAATAAGCTCAAAACTATAAGGTGGATTTTACAAAGGCGGAACCAAGTCTCCAGAGCAGAGCCTTTAAGTCTGTCTTAGATATTGATCCGATTCCGGAACTGAAACCATATAGCAAAATCAGAAACTACGGACAATTCCTTGAAACTTTCACGAAGAAACCATGGGTCTAAAATGAATTTTCAGCCCGCGCAAGTCGACTTCAAATATTTAAGTAAATTTTGAAAAAAAAAACTAGTAAGGAAGTCCGTCAAGCTCGGCAGTAGGGATGTCTGATATTTCAAAAATATCTATACCGATATTTTTGGCAATATTGAAAAAGTAACAGTTCGATAAAATCGATATTTTCGATATTTTCACAAAATGTAAGTTAAAAAGAGAAATATATTTAATTTAATTTATAAAAGGAACTTCTGAAAACTTTTGCATGTTTTCATATTGATGAAATTAAGAGAAAACATCTTCTCTTAAAAACCTTTATATTCGGGGGTTTCACAGAAATCTTTAGAGATTTTCGTATAAACTAATTCATTTCGTTCTACAAATGCTTGCAAAATATAAAAGTTAAGAGATTTGAAAACGACTTCTCAGCTTAGTTCAACATTCAATCGATAATACGAAAATCTCAAGAGATTTGTGGGACACCCCCATTATGTTTAATACGTTTATTTCAAATTTGATTTAGCTCATTGAATCATCATAGTCGTGGCAATTTTTTTTGTTCTTAAGTGATAAGTTTTAAAACTTATTTTTCAATATAGATCTTAAGAGCTGAAATGTGGTATACACCATACACCAAAAAAATAAGGGAAAGTTAACTTCGGCTCGGCCGAAGTTTTTTGCAGCTTTCATTGAAAAACAAAAGTTTTTCTAACTAAGACAACTTTTTGGACCTTACTTTTCTATCGGATCTATACTATATAGATGTCTGATTTCGACCAAACTTGGTGAAATCTTGGAAAAGCATAATACACTGTTAATTACGAAATTTGGAGGCGAACCCATTTAAAACTAAACAGTTTTTCTCAATAGAACTTCTTTTTCGACCGATCATTCATACTGCAGCTATATGCTATAGATTTCCGATTTTGATAAAACCTTGTAGAAATATGTTAAAGTATATGAAATAAGAATATGCCAATAAAAAGGACGTTTTCATTAAAAACAAAAAAGTTTTTCTCACTAGAACTAGTTTTTCGACCGATCGTTCCTATGGGAGCTATTTGTTATAGTCATCCGATTTCGACCAAACTTTGTAGAATTGTGTAAAAGTACATAAAATAAGTGTATATGGACGTTGACGTACAATGCACAGTACGTTCAAGTGGCCCTTACGACACCAAGCCGAATCCTGTTACGCGCGAACCCCAAGCAAAATAGCAGCCCACCTCCCGCCCAACCGACCGAGAGGCGCAGCCGCCAACGTGCGACACGAAAACCGGATCGAAAAGTACAAAATAATGTTAAGAACGGGACAAATGATTTAAAATAGAGGTTTTCAAAGCAGGAAGAGAAAGTTCCGAATTGATGAAGCGGTAGAGTTTGTTGTAATCAGCACAGAGGACACGAAACGGATCATGCAAGGCATAGTTAGTAGTACAATGTTTCAGAGATAAGGGGACAAAGTTACGGGACAGTCTACAAGGAACATTAAGATTGATTTGGCTAACCAACTCCGATGAGTCGATTTCGCCATTAATTAGTCTATGTATGAAGATTACACCAAGCATAACTCTACGGTTAAGAAAGGAAGGAAGATTAATTAAAAGTAGTCTACTAGAGTAAGCTGGTAAACGGACCTCAGGATTCCAGTTCAAGCCCCGAAGGGCAAACAATAAGAATTGCTTTTGCACAGATTCTATTCTATCTTGATGGGTCGTATATTGCGGAGACCACACACATGAACCATACTCAAGTGTAGGACGGACAAGAGAAGTGTAAAGAATCTTGGTAGTGTAGGGATCGTCTAATTCTTTCGACCACCGGTTAATAAAGCCAAAAACACTTCCTTATTAACAGTAGCAGTTACATGAGAGTTAAATTTAAGTTGATGGTCAAGAATAACCCCAAGATCATTTACTTCATTTAGGCGCTGCAATGCCACATTATCAAGCATATAAGTGACTAATTGTGGTAAGCTTCTGTAAAATGTCATAACCTTAAACTTCAAACTGTTAAGGTTTAGAAGATTATCTTGACACCAAGAGTGAAATGCATCCAAGTCTGCTTGCAAATTATAGCGGGAAACCAAATCATTATATGTTAAACAAATTTTCACATCATCGGCGTACATAAGCACCCGAGAGTGAGCCAAGACTGAAGGAAGATCATTGATAAAGATAGTAAAAAGCAATGGGCCCAAGTGGCTACCTTGGGGAACTCCAGAAGTAACCTGGATGCACTTAGAATATGAATTACGAAATAGAACCTTTTGGGTTCTACTACTTAGGTAATCAGAAATCCAACTGAGGAGGTTAGTTGGAAAGCCGATTAAACTCAGTTTGTGAAGCAGCAATTAGTGATTAACAGAATCAAAAGCCTTACTAAAATCAGTATAAATGACATCAGTCTGCATTTTACCTATGAACCCTTTGATCACTGAAGATGTGAATTCTAAAAGGTTAGTGGTAGTAGATCTTCGCTTCACAAATCCATGCTGGAAGGGTGAGATAATGGTGAGATAATGTATGCCAATGATAAGGACGTTTTCATTAAAAACAAAAAAGTTTTTCTCAATAGAACTAGTTTTTCGATCATTCATATGGCAGCTATATGCTATAGTCATCCGATTTCGACCAAACTTAGTGAAATCATGGGAAAGGATAGTAAACTAAGAAATACGTACTTTGGAGGCGTTTCCATTAAAAAGAAAAGAGTTTTTCTCACTAAAACTAGTTTTTTGACCGATCGTTCCTATGGCAGCTATATGCTATAGTCATCCGATCCGGCCGGTTCCGACAAATGTGCAGCGTATATGTACCAGAAGACTTCGTGCAAAGTTTGGTGAGGATAGCTTTAAAACTGACGGAGGAGATAGCATAGAAACAGACAGACGGACAGACGTACAGGGCTAAATCAACTCAGCTCGTCATGCTGATCAAGAATATATATACTTTATGTGGTCGGAGATGCTTCCTTCTATGCGTTACAAGCATCCGGACAATTTAATAATACCCTCTGCAAGGGTATAAAAACTGTGCAAGGTAAAGGCAACAAACTTCAAACTTAAGCTTTTAATAGTCGGTTCTTCCCCTTTTTAAATATTTTTGTGAGCATTTTCCAACACTACTGTGCTAGGTCGGCCATTTCTGGGACGGCCCTCGTACACAGCCATGGTTATGAAAAATCTGAGCCGCGCTAAACAAAACCGTGGAATAGTTACTTAAGAAACTACTTTTCATGACCACGAATGACTACTCATCATTGGAATATCAAGCCGATCAGTTGGAATATCAAGCCAGGAGCAATGCAAATGCGAATTTATTTCAACATGTTATAAATGGTTATTCCTAAAGAATCGTTCACTGTGAGACGGTCGGACAAAGCTCAATCGACTCAGTTCGTCATGCTGATCAAGAATATATATCTTTTATGTGGTCGGAGATGATTCCTTTTATGCGTTCCAAACTTCTGGGCAAAATTAAAATACACTTTTCAAGTGTATAAAAATAAAAATCAAGCATGAAGCTGGTCTAAGAGTTGATGTAATCGCAGGTTCAACAAACCGAAATCGTAACACAATAACGAACTTTTTGAAAAATCCGTATTAATACAGCGAAAATAATCGCAAGGGTGCAATACCGAATGTGGCTGAGCGCACCAGCAGGTAGATAAGGACTCTAGCGTCTAATGAAACTGTCATTGGAATTTTTTTTATCCATTGGATGGAAAATGTTTATTAGGTACACATATTGACTTTTATCTCCCATACACATATCATGCACAAATCTTACCCCCAAAATGTCCAATGCCTTGGCTTGCCATGTACATAATTTCCCAAAGTCCCCTCATCCCGCAAAACAAGAACTTCACTTTGGAACAATAATAATTCACAAAATAGCCCCAAGGTCTTAGTCGTGCTACAGCAACAAACTGAAAATGGCGACCGTAACGAGGGGCTAAGTGTAAGTTCCGCTCTGCAATGGCCTGGCTTTTGCCTCCGCCCGGCAGGTAATGTTCAGCTATAATGACGTCAAAGTTGTCAGTTGGCAGCACAGTTCTTCTTTTCATATTGTTAGCGTTACCTTTTTTCACTCTCATAATAATGATAATGATGATAATGGACGGGGAAAGGTAGGAAAAAGCTTTTGCTTCAAGCGCGCTAATCTTAATTACTTTTGTTTAATTACTTTGACGTTTCGCCCGCGATGTTGGCTACTTGGCCCCGGCCATTGTTTAAATGTCGAAACGCCTCGAGGTATGCAACGGCTTTGCTGCTTCTTTTAAAATAAATAATGTTTACTTATTATTATTATATTTTTTGTTTTGTTGTGAAGGGACGAAGAAAAGTTTGCACAGTTAACAAAAGCTGGTAGTACCTTTTTTCTCTGGCGAAAACCTTTAGACAAATAAGGACCATATGCTTTTAGGCGGTTTTGGCTTGGGCCGAAGAAACAAATTTACATGGTAAAATATTTATATTTTGTAAACTAATTTAGAGATTAAAATCTTTCAGCGCCGCAGGGCGTCATCTTCCTCAACCAATTAACATAATAATGTTGATTTTTATGGCTTGACTAAAAGTTTTCTCATTGACTTTTTGGTACATGTTGACCCTAATGACTGAATGTTTCGTGGGGGAGGTAGGGGAGTAGAGGTACAATAACTTAAAGTGTTGTCTTACAAATTGGTCAAGCTTGAGCTTCTTATATAGGCCATGAAATTGTTTGATAGCATATTAAGTTGCCACAAAGTAAGCACTAACATTTTTGGTGTGTGTAACAAATAATTTATGAGGCCAATGAAAATCACCGGCAGACACACCACAAACTGCTGGCCCGGCCCCCAAATATAAATTCCAAAAATTTCAAATTACCGTCTGATGATTGTGATGAAAAATGAGGTTGAGCAGAATCCGAAAGTTACCTACAATCATTGAAGAAATTTTTGGAAAAGTTAAAAGGGGGGAGGTAGAATAGAATCACAATATCTAGGAGCTAAGAATTTTTCGCTTTTTTGGGTTTTATCTAAAGGCTATTTTCATGTAGTTACCTATTTAATTCCTTTTTTTACTCTCTTTTCCATCAGTTATCCAACATGATTTCTTATTAAGGCAGCGCTATAACTTTTTCCTCTCTCTTTGGATGGTGATTTTTGATTATTTTATACTTTTTAACATTATTTGCTTGCTTGCCACTATTTGTTCCCAATTTCTTAAAACTTCTTAAATTAAGAGATCAAAATAATTTAAATCGGGAAGTATGACAGCAGGGGATTCATTTTGGTGGGGCCAAGACAGTGGCATGTGAAAGAAAACTGGAACTTAACCAAATTCTAAGGGTACATTCCAACTTTATAGCGTGGACTTTAAAAGGGCTCACGTTGTTTATCTCGGATCACTCGGGAACTGTCAAATCTTAATATCGGTAGATGAGCAAACAATATTACCTTTTTCCCAATATCCCTTTTGTACCAAAGGAACGGAACCCAACAAACTTGCCGTAGTTTCGGCCAATTGAAGATTTTTTTGGAGTGCTGTAGCTTACAAAAAGAACTGGAAGGCTAAGAATAACAAAGAACTGACTAACAGGATTCGTTTATGTATCAGGAAATACGACCCCAAGGTCCTACAGGCCGCCTGCGGAGATAGTTTCCGGAAGCTACGTCGAGTGGCTGATATCGGTCCTTTCGACCAAATCCATTGATGCAATTTTATATGTATCATATATGTAGTCATAAATAAACTGTTAAATTTTCATAAAGATCCGTTACGAATTGTGGTCTTGGCGGCATTTTAAAGATTGTGCAGATTTTTAGTTGTCACCCGTTACAACCTCGACTGCCGAAAGGTCTTTTTCTTCCTTGAAGTTTTAAGAAACCTATTTGCAAAATTAAAGAGGGGTAACCCGTTTAAATGGTTTAGCCCTTTTATATATTCATCGTGACATTAAGGACATCGCTGATGACGTTCTGAATATATTTGGAACGGAACACAGATGAGTTGAAATTGCTATCAAATAAGCTGATATATCTTAAATAAAACGTGAAAGCAAAGCTAACTTCGTCTGTGCTGAAGCTTAAATACACTAGAAACTTTTGTGACCACTGACTTTATTTTGTGACCAATGACTTAATTCATAAGCTTTATGTCTTGTAACATTGGAAAATAAAAATTAAAAAAAAATTTGGTTGGCAGCTACAAGAAGTGACCATCCTATTTTCGCGGTTCCGACATACGTATGTGCAGTGTGCAGCTAAAAGATGAATCTGTGTAAAATTTCAGCTTGATAGCTTCAAAACTGAGGGACTAGCTTGCATAGAAACAGACAGACGGATGGACAGAGCTCAATTGACTCGGCTCGTCATGATGATCAAGAATATATATACTTTATGTGGTCGGAGATGATTTCTTCTATGCGTTCCAAGCTTCTGGGCAAAATTATAATACACTTTTCAAGTGTATAAAAATACATTTAAATACCAATACCAGGGACCCCAAATGTCCCTTGTTTTATTTGAAGTACTACAATTTAATCATTATCTATAGCTTGTATTATTTAATTCAGAAGTAATTCTCGATTTTTGAAATTTTTTTCCTCAAAATAAGTGTTACTATTTTTTTGTGTTTTGAGTTTTATTAATTTCTCAAAAATAACATCTTAATACAAGTAGTACAAGTTGGGCCGGAAAAAACTTTTTTTTGACTTTTTTTTGCTTTATTTCATAGCTCAGATATTTAAAAATATTTTCCGAAATCTCGAATTAGTTTAGGAGATATAGCCCTTTTAGTGACTCAAGGTGATCCAAATGTCTTAGCAACTGCAAACTTTAAGTTCGCTTTTCTCGAAACTAGGTTTTACAAAATGGCGTCCGCGATTCAGCCAAAACTACTGGACCGATTTTGTTCAACGAGGTGTCATACGACGTAGAATTGTCGTCATTCTGGCCTGAACCTCCAACTTTTTAGATACAACAATTTTTTGTTATTTTTTTTACACTACACTACAAAAAAATACAAAAAAAAATCAAAAAAAGTCAAAAATTAACTTTTTCCAAATCTGAGGCTCAGGCCAGAATTCAATCGATACTAAACCAGAATCTTTTTTGCTTTTTGAATTCGGATAACGGAGTGACCCCGAATTACGGCTGCCATGGGCGCACTCTTTTTCCTTTTTTTTCATACCACTTTTAGCAGACCAAAAACTTTTCAGTCGACGTCACAATTTTAAAACCAAAAATTTTGTATTTTTTTTTTATTCATTAACTTTTAAATAAAAAAACCGATTTGAAAAATATCTTTTCGTTTTTGTTTCTGTGAATTATTTAAAAAAGCATCTGAAAACAGCACGCGCAACTTGTACTACCCCCTTAAGCTCCGCTCTTTGGGGTAGCTGAAGGTGTGTGCATCGTTATTCGCCGACTGCTATCAACTCCGTCAGTTTGAAAGCTATCTTCACCAAACTTTGCACGAAGTCTATTGGTACATATACGCTGCACATTTGTCAGAGCCGGCCGGATCGGATGACTGATATAGCTGTAATAGGAACGATCGGTTGGAAAGCTAGTTTCCAAACTTTGTATTTGCTAGTTTGCTATGCTTTTCCATGATTCCACCAAATTTAGTCGAAATCGGACAACTATATAGTATAGCTGTCATAGAAGAGTGTAGTCTGAAAAGTAGTATTAATTAGAAAAACTTTTTTATTTTCAATGGAAATGTCCTCAAAACTAGCATGTATTTGTTTTATATGCTCCCACTTAATTCTACAAAGTTTGGTCAAAATCGGATTACTATAGCATATAGCTGCCATAGGAACGATCGATCCAAAAACTAGTTCTTGTGACAAAAAAAAAAATTTGTAATATTTAAAACACATATTTTTTAATAACAAATAATAAATACATTATTATAAAAAGAACTGTAGCAGTTAAACTGGTACTGTTTGACGAGCAGATGTAAACCATTGCAGAAAGACGGAGCGATCGGTTGCATCCGGCCGATATTGAGTCGATAGAGTGGGAGTGGGATGAGGTAGGGTACCGTCTAAGAGAGGCTCGCTATTAATATATAAGTATTAGTTATTAACTCGCGGGAATATTTAGTTTACATTTAATATAGTGCTAGGAAAGGGTAAAAAGACTGATACACAGGCACTGGACAAATCAATGAACAAACAAGTAAGGGAGCTGTAGTCGAGTGCCCCGACTACAAAATTCCCTGTTCCCTTGACTTCTTGTGTTTTCATAAACATATACACACACTCACACATACACACACACACTCTAACATACGCACACACGCATAGCATGCGGCCGCGCGCGATAACTGACAATGCAAGACCCCCCTCTCTCCCACAAGCAAAATTGATTCGTATATAACTTCGGTGTTTATTGTCCGATCTTAGTGATCTTTTCAGAATAGATAGATATTGGGCCTTGCTATAAGTAAAGTTTGGAAGGTCTATCTTAAAAATTGTGGCTCTGACAGTTTTTTGCGCTTAAAGGGGGGACGGGGAAAAATTTTCCAAATCTGAAACAAACTCGTATTGAATCGGGTATACACCTACCTACATTCAAAAATTTGTGGCTCTAGCTCTTATAGTCTCTGAGAAACACGCGTTCATACGGACAGACGGACGGACAGACGGACGGACAAACGGACAGGGCTAAATCAACTCGGCTGTTGATGCTGATCAAGAATATATATACTTTATAGGGTCGCAAATGCTTCCTTCTACCTGTTACATACTTTTGCACAACTTCATGATCCCCCTTTTCCCATTTTCAATGGGAACAGGGTATAAAAGCAAACACGATCTCTCTTTGGTCACCGATTGCCAAAGGTGTTGTTGTGACATGTTTTTGTCGATCCGCCAAAAGAATGGTAAAGATCGGATGAACGATTGTCGTGTTATAAGGAAAACAAACAATTATGGGCAGCACCGGTCGCAACGATCATGGGCCGGTTCCCACGGCAATCGGGTCTCAGTCCCGGAATCGACGCAGAAGCCAGCCTTCTGCCCAAGGATTGCCAATCCCGGCAAACGGGAAGATATGTACGTATCACCTCTTTTTTTTCTTTATCTATTCTTTATTTTTTCACTAACTGAGCAAGCAACGCCGGCCTGCTTGCTCAGACTTCTCCTTCTCTGCGCCGGTGATGTAGAAGCTAACCCTGGGCCCAAGGTCTACTTGTGCTCAGTGTGTGCTAAGAGAATCACTCGAGGAGTGTGCTCTGTCCTCTGTTACCGCTGCGGAGATTGGTGTCATCTCCGGTGCTCTGGCCTTGCCAGGCACCAGGATCATGATTCCAATTTCATTTGTCCCACCTGCTGTGACCCTTCTCCTGCCCAATCCCCACTCAACACCCCCCTTAACAACACACGCACCACTGGACCCCCCCCCAGGGCCCCGAGCAACAGCCCCGGGCAGAGTCGTCCTACCACCTCACGACCTACCTCACCAGCTGTACCTGCTAGACCGCCTAGGACGCGCCACCAACAACCTAGCGCTCCTATCTCCATGCCAGCTCCTGCCGCCACACAGCCCAGCCCACCTAAAGACTTCCTGCTCCTTCAATGGAACTGCAACGGCCTCAGTAGGAAAATTGTAGAAATAACCGACTACATGGATCGGAAAGGAATTCTGCTTGCTGCAATCCAGGAGACCAAACTTACTCCCAGGAATGCACTTGCCACGTCCGCAAACTATTCTATCCTGCGCCAAGACCGTGAGCGTAACAAAGGAGGAGGCCTCGCCTTCATTATACATAATTCGGTTAACTACCGACCGCTACAATTTGTATCTGAAGACGAGCACCTTGAGGTTATGGGGATTGCTGTAAAGAGCGGTGATGATGATGTAGATGTTTTAAATGTCTACATCCCTCCTGTGTCTGCCTGTCGAGCGGGCTTCAAACCCGACATCCAACACCTACTCACAGGAGACCTCAAAATTCTGGCTTGGGATTTCAATGCGCACAGCGATGCGTGGTTTTCTGCGATTGGCTGCGACGCCAGAGGTGATAGAAGAACAGATCGACTCATCTGACTTCTGTGTGATCAATGAAGACCACCCCACCCGCATCACTGCTAACTGCAGAAGCTCGCCGGACATCACCGTCGTCAGCCCTGCCCTCATCGCCAACACCACCTGGCATGCTGACATAGCACTAGGCTCGGATCATATCCCCATTTCTATCAAGATCACAAAAGATGCGGACTTCATAACATCTGAGGCCCGCACTTTTGTGAATTTTGGTAAGGCAAATTGGGAGATGTTCAAGTCTAGTACTGAAGCAGCCTTTGCGACTCTCCAACCACCGTCAACGAAGGGGAACGCATTTTTAGGCGCATTCTCACTGACGCGGCCAAGAGATGTATCCCCGCTGGACGCATCCCACAGCTGCGGCCTCTCTTTCCGGCAGAGGCAGTGCCTCTCGCAAATAGAAGAGATGCCCTCAGGAGAGAACATGCCTCACAGCCGGAAATCGGTGCACTTACCGAGGATATTGCCAAGTTAGTCAGCCAACACAGGAAGGATAAATGGTTGGACAAACTTGAACAGCTGGACAAAGGCTCCAAAAAACTTTGGAGCACCATCAAACAGCTGACAAATCCTCGGAAAAACGATCTGGTTGCGATCTCGTTCGGGAATACTACACCTTCAAACCCGACCAAATGCGCCACAGCCTTTAACAGGCAGTTTGTTGCCCACCCTGAGCACACGGACAACAGAAAGCGCAAGATTGTACGCGGGATACGCAACCTCCCCATCGTCGATGAACCACTGTCCTTTGGTGCAGAAGAGGTTGAGACGGCCATTAAGGACTCCAAGCCCTCCAAGGCTATCGGGCCGGATGGTCTTGCCTCCATCATGCTCCGACACCTTGGGCCTCTCGGAATCAGATTCCTGACCCACACCTTCAACCTGTGTGTCAGCTCTCTGGTAATTCCCAGTATCTGGAAAACTGGGAAAATCATCCCTGTTTTAAAGGTTGGGAAATCGTCAGACCAAGGCTCTTCCTATCGGCCTATAACGCTCCTCTCCCCAGTTATCAAGATCCTCGAGTCCCTGCTGCTCCCCCACTTAAAGGAACACCTCCCGCCTGCCGCCCATCAGCATGGCTTCAGATCCGGCCATAGCACCACTACTGCACTGTGTGAGCTCACAACGTCCATAGCAGCAGGCCTCAACAGCAAGCGACCTCACGAGAGATCAATCCTGGTGGCACTTGATCTCTCTAAAGAATTTGACATGGTCAGCCACACCGTACTCCTTCAGGATCTGGCCAAGAGCAAACTACCCAATCGATTAACCAGATGGATGTCCAACTACCTAGCTGGCAGGCAAGCCCATGTGGACTTTCGATGGAAGGTCTCCAAAACTCGAGTCATCAAGCAGGGTGTGCCCCAAGGCGGAGTACTCTCCCCCCTGCTTTTCAACATTTATGTTGCAAACATTCCACAGTCTCCACCTGAAGTCAAACTCATCACATACGCGGATGACTGCTCCATCATCACCACTGGCAGGGATGTTGGTACTCTAGAGCAGCGCATCAACGCGTATCTCCCTAATCTAGCTGACTTCTTCACCAGCAGAAACCTGAGCCTCTCTGCTCCCAAATCGTCCGCTACCCTCCTCACCATCTGGACGAGAGAGGTCAGGCAAATCCTAGATATCCACATAAATGGACTTAGGATACCCACCATTAACAACCCCAAAATCCTTGGTGTCACCTTCGACTCTTTGTTCACTTTTGCCAAGCACTCAGAGAGCGTCATCAAGAAAGTCAGAAGCCGGACTAAGGTTTTGAAGGCAATTGCAGGCAGCACGTGGGGAAAGGAGAAGGAGACCATCACTACCACCTACAAGGCGATCGGGAGAGCAATGATAAATTATGCGGCTCCAATCTGGTCCCCATCTATAAGTGACACCCAATGGCGTAATCTCCAGCTTGCGCAGAACGCATCGCTGAGAGTTGCCACGGGCTGTCACATCATGTCGCATCCCGATCACCTTCACCAGGAAACTGATGTTCTCCCAGTTCGCCTCCACAACAAACTCCTCACGCAGCAGTTCTTGATTGGATGCCACGTTGAGTCCCATCCCAATCACGCCTGCACCCAACAAAACATGAACAGACGGCCTCAAGCAGTTCGCTTTGACCTGAGGACGGAGCTCTCGCCTGTTAGGCAGCTCCTTGGAGATGACCACTGCTCTCTGGCCGCTAGCATTGAAGCGAAGAAGCAGGCCCACACCAACGTCGTCACCCAAGCCATAGACTCCTATCGGACCAATATTGTCCTAGGAGGAAGACCACCACCCATAGATGAAGCGGAGAAATCACTGCCTCGACCCGCCAGGGTTTCACTGGCGCAGTTAAGATCCGGCAAGTGCAAGCTGCTCAACAACTACCTAGCTCGCATCAACCCGGAAGTGGTGGACGAATGCCCAAAATGTGGCCACAGCCCACACGACACCAGACACCTCTTCGAGTGCCCTCTTAACCCCACTGTTCTCACACCCATAGACCTATGGACCCAACCAGTAGAGGCGGCTACCTTCCTCGACCTGGTACCCCACTAGCTTCTACTAAACTCTAATTATTTAACCTCCTCTTTTCTTTTCTTCCTTTCTTCCCTTTACGTACAATCTTCCCAGCCGCTACAACAACAACCAGTTATTCGGTTTCAAAAGTTTGCCTAAGAGTCAGTGGAATGAAAAGTAAATTCAAATTTTCTTGGCAACGGTGATTCTTGGCATCTTGCAATTATTTTTATTTTAACATGCAAATATTGTAGAGATTTTGAAGTATTCATTGATATATCGAGCCTTCAATTTGATTTAAAATTTTTATTAAATTTGTACATCAGAAATTGCAAGCGACGAAAGAAAAACGATCGAAATGAAACCGAGCTGTTCGCAATTCCGAATCAGCGCATGCGCAGTGCAGATCGAAATTCCAAGGCTACCTTCGAAAGCGATTCGAACATTCATTCGAAAAGACAATCGATTTCTCTTTCACTCGGAAATGGGAACACCAAAATGAAAACGATTCGAAATTGCGATCGTTTTGCTTTTTCATTCCACTCGGAAACGGGAACAGGCCTGAAAGTATTTTTCCGATTTTTATACAAAAGTTTTTAAAAAACTAGTAAAATTCAGTCGCCTAGACCAGAAGAGGGCCTTAAGTTCAAGAAAATTGGATAAGAGAAAACAAACTTATTTTGAATTTACTTATGGCTCCTGAATCCTGCTTAATCTCCGTTCAAAGATTATAGTTCCCATTATGGATCTACATTTTCAAGAACTTCATTCTGTTTAAGATTGCTTTTTAATAAGTTTTTGAAAAAAGCCATTTTAGGCACTTTTAACATTTTTGACCATTGATTTCTCAAAAAACTTGACGTGCTAAAGAAATTCTGAAAATTGACTTGTGTTCAGCTTGAAGCCTTCTGACGAATGTTTCTAAAAAGGGACAGCGATGACCTTATATTTGTTGAACTGTGTAATCCAAAAATTTGTTAGACATTTTTATTCTCTCGACTACTTACTGAAGGGGAGATATACACCTAGAAGGCCAAAAAAAGGAAATCTTTGATATTTTTTTGAAGGAAAACTATATTAAATTTCGGATCGGAGTTTAAACTAAATGAAAGTATATACATTTAAAAATATTTTAAATATAAAGTATTGAAAATATTTCGAGATATCGCATGTTCCTTGAAGCACCGCACAGTGGCTTCTTTTGCAAAAACTCTTTGCAAAAATAAAATTTCGAGTTGTTCAATTTGGCAAATCTATTAATTCACTTTAATTAGGAATTGATCAACCTATTAAAAAAAGTAAATGAAATAATTTAACGATTTTTTTTGGACGTAAGAGCTGTAATGTACCCATACTTCGGGATTGTGGTTCCAATCGAGTGGATGCCTTACAAGCGGGCGTGTCACGAACAGATGCTCAGTACTCTTACTCCACATATCCTGTAAAGTTGTACTGGGCCTAGCTTGAGTTTTTGTTGACAGGGATTGCTGTAGTGATGTTATTACTGCAGCGCGTCTCAACCTACCATGAGTTTCTGTGCGCGCATAGCTATTTAGAAAACTCCCAAATCTTGCCAACTTTTACCTTCTCTCCTTCACATTACTTCAAGGAATATTGCTTTTAACTTTCTAGCACATTATAATTTTTATTCAAAAACAAGGTTTCTTCAAATTCATTTCAGGTTGCATTTTCAAAGTTACAAACGAGATAATCAGCGAGGATTCCTGATTAAAATCTATTCATGATTAATATATTCGTATACTTATATTCATGATTAAAATATAACAAGTTTTTCCTGAAACTATATTTTCATTAATTTTTATTTTCTAAATTACATTCATTTTAATGTATATTTTCTTTCTGCTTATTCTTGCGTTAATTTCAATTTAATGAATTTAATTTTGCATTGTAGGAAAACTTTTGTCTCTGACTGTATGCATTTATCAAACTCACAATACAGCTGAAAATAAAAGGTTAAATTTTCATAGGTATATCCAATATACATAGAGAGATCAATAAAAGTGGTTGTAAATATATAATGCCATCAATTTGGTCGCATACTTATGCAAGGCAGTGGATTTCACTTTACGTTAATTTTTCCATTGCTTTCCTTACGATAACTCTGGCTGCCACAACAGCTGATCCATTCAAACACAAAACAAAATCAAAACTTCCCAAAAGGGTATATGCAGAAGGCATTTGTATGTATGGACTAATTTTTAATTTAATATTTTAGGTTGTTTCGATAGTCCATTTCACTCAACTTTTTCAACCATTCTTAATACGGAACCCTAAGCGGGACTTTAAGTTTGTTCGCTTGGCCAAAAATTTAGATTTAGTTGGTTTGGCACTCACAGTGTTTTCTTTTAATGTTTCTCACTCACCAAAACAAGATGTTTGACGAAGTTAGGTGTACGACGTTGCTGTTTTATTATGTAGCATTGGAGTATCAAGTGTGTTTGATGTTTTGTGTGCTGCGCTTTGCATTTGTGTCTCTATGTATTTTGTCTTCACTTTTTATTTTCCACTGCGCTGTGTTGTTGTTTGTATGTAAATGCACTGACAGATCACAAAAATGTTCCCTTTGTTTCAAAAATTATTAAATTGCAATATTTTTTTTTTAACAAGAATTTTTACTTTAAATGAATTTACCCTGGACAAAAAAAAAAAGAAAAATATCTGACACTCTGATACACTAATTCTGCTTTTCACCGACTGCTCCTAGGATGCCTTCGCCAGCGAAGTTCCACTTTTGCAGCTGCGGCCGGGAAATGGTGACTGACACGAAGGTCTCTATTGATCTCCTTTCAATTAGGCTTCTAGCCCACAAACACAATTTTCAGCTCCTAGTTCTTTCTCAAGCCAAGCCAAGGTCTTGCAAATTCGACACAGCAGCCGTAAACTTTTGGTCGCCACTGTCCAGCAAATGCCGGTTGGCGTCAGGTTTGGCCAAAGCCGATGAAAATCCAAATTGCTCGCTTTTTTCTGGTCAAAAGATGATTATTCAATCTTCAAAAGATGATGGCGATTCTGCATCAAATGATGTGCGAGGCTATGTCGAAAAATCGAAATTTCAAATGATCTACAAATAAATAAAATTTGTTTTGCAAAACCAAATTTTAAACCAGATGACAAAAATGTACATTACAGAGCTTTGTAAAGTTGCACCATTTTCCAACTTTTAAAAAGATGAACCAAATTGTGCTTAAAAGGGCAAAGTTGAATAGATTTTTCTCAAAAACCATTTAAATTCGAGAAAAAACTATGCTCGTTTAAAAGAATAAATTTCAAATACAAACTTTTAAATTAGAAAAATAAAAAATTTCTTTATTATATTAAAAATATTTATTTTTCAAACTCTAATTTTTTACCTAGTTTACAATAATTAGCTTGACTTAAAAAAAAAGGACGCGCGTGCCAGTAGATTTGACTTTAAAAAAAAGTTGAATAAAAAAACTAAGGAAGGAAAAAAAATCCTCAGACTTCTACTAGAAAATAGTGTATAGAATAAAGCACAACCAGTTTCAAGGCAATTAAGTTTGTGCAAAAGTATGTAAAAGAAAGCACCCCCATGAAGTATACTTATTCTTGATCAGTATCAACAGCCGAGTCGATGTAGTCTGTCTGTCTGATCGTATGAAAGTACAGATCTGGGAAGATCGGCCACATCTCTCCAAGCCCTTTTTACACAATTGTGGGTTTGATGAGTACTGGAACTTTATGTAAGGAACTGTATATGTAAGGTGGAACTGTATGTAGGCAGGAACTGATTGGTTTTGATGAAATTTTGGGTACCGAGTTGCAAAACGTTGTTTCGAGAAAAACGCGTTTTAAAATTTGGGAATAACTGTCGAGTCAGCGCCGACCCGTTTATGTTTTCGGCTGTAACTCTCTTATTTATGAAGATATTATCTTGCCGTTTTCACCATGTGCTCTTAAGACCTTAAAGAAAACGCAAAAAAATCGATTTCTTCAAACGTCTCCTCTTCAAAAAAATAAAAATAAAAACCCAATTCCCTCTAAAATTTTAGCTTTTTATTTACAGCTCTCAAAACTTTGTTTTATGATCTAGGTATAAGCTATTTAGCCAGATATGTATGTGCGGTCGATAACTTACAATTTTGTTAAAAATATAAAGATTGTTATACCAAGTTTCAGCTCGATATCTGCAATATTCGACTTTATGCCAATTATTTGGCGATTCGGCCCACTGCGCAGTCGCAATCGGCAATCACAGATCAAATCGGCAATCAAAAATCAGCTGAATGCCTCAGTAGCTTCAAGTCGACCAAAGAAATGAATAAAATGCTAATCATACGGATTAATAGGGAGGGTCAATTTGTATGGATGAGAAAAAAATTATCAAAGCACATAGTAGAAACATAAGAATTTTTCCCAAGAAACCATGGGTCTAAAATCAATTTCTAGGCCCCGCCTAGCGAGGTCAAAATAATATATATTAAACCGCCCTGCTAATCAATTATTTTCCAGAAATCTCTGCCGAATTACTTGAACTAAGTTAGCATCCAAGTAAAAGAGTTTAGAATTATAGCCATATATTTATTTTTGGAAACTGCATGCTAACTTATAACACATATCTTAGATAATTGTTTTTCCATCCAACTGTTCGACCATGGCCAACTCCGTTGGCTTTCTCCCCTACAAACATTTTCCATGGCCCTCAAAAGTATGCTATAAATGTTAAGGCCATGCCGAAAGAAGGCCGGCTAGCTTATGACGTGTTTAAAAGCCAAGTGAGCAGTAAAATAGTTTGTGTGATGGCTCATAAAGCAAGAGGAAAAGTAGCACCGAAATGGCAAGTTCGTGTAAAGGTGTCTAGTTGTGTTATAGGCTAATTCCTCTGACACATACTCGTATATGTACATTTTGAAATTTGTCCACTGGAAATGTAAATTCTCAACCGACAACATGGCAACATAAGCTGAAGTTTGTTTAGTTTTCTGATTTTGTACAAAAAACAAATAATTTCAAATAAAAAAATTTATATAGGAAGCCTTGTCAAATATATAAACATTTGCTCGTATATATGTGTCAGTGGAATCAAGCTATTAGTTACGCAAAAATCAGTCTAAGTGAACATTTTACTTTCTTTATTTTTATGAATTCAAAATTGTTGTCTAATATTTCTAACTTATCATGGTGTCCAAAGTCACTATAGTGGCCGTTGTTTTTATTCAACTGCTTGGCGTATCCATATTTGTCACTCAACCTCAAGATCAATGTTCGCCAGCTCCATACTTGGGTAGCCTCATATTTATGGTCGCCCTGTGGTTGCTTCTGTGGAACTTAGAAGTCTTATCCAAGGGATCACCTAAAATGATGGTCATATTGGAACTATTTATTACAATTTTCATCGCGGAACAATTTTTGCTAAAGGGTTGGTGCGGTTTTGAACAATTGTCCTATCAATGGGCGAGGTTTTTAAGCCGTGGCTCTCAAGACTGCGAAAATGGATTATTGGCTGTATTTACCATTCTAATGGCTATTGTGGCACTTTATATAGCGGGCTATGCTGCAGGACCTCAACAGTTGCAGGAATTGCTTGAGCAAGTTTTGGTGCAGCTTGAAGGTGTTGTCACTCTTTGGGATTATGTCAAGGACTTGTGGAATTATGTGAGGGGCATGTGGTATTTCTGTCAACTCGCTCGTGCGGATCGAATGCGGGCCATTCGAATCGTCGAGCGACTAGCCGAACGCAGTGCGGGACGACTGGAGCAGGAGCAACAAATGGAGGAGCTGCTTCAGCCAATGTCTTAAATTGTTTATTATTTATACAAATTTATGCCAACAGCTGCTCATGCTGCTGCAGCGTCTGAGGCTGTTGTTGTTCAACTTTCGATACATTTGGGATTCCGTTTCTTTCTTTTGCTTCAGTTTCAGTTTTTATTTGCTTTTAATTTTTTTGCTTCAACTGTTTTCGTTTTTGTGGTTGGCCATTTTAATTTTCGCTCCTCCGCCTGTCGTTGCCATGTTAGCCGCAATTGATTTGCCGTAAATTGTATTTTTAATCTGTCCGACAGACATTCGACAGGCAATACTGTTTGCTTTCGGCCCTTCCACGGCGGGAGGAGGTGCGGGTGTTAATGAGTGTGTCAGGAGTGTTATTTATTTATTAGGTAGTGCGAAGCTGCAAAGCGGTTGATTCTAGAATTGAACGTATATATATAAAAACGCCACAAAATCCCCAATATATGTGATACCTGATTCATGACATATTAAGGAGAATGTTTTTTGTATTTCAAATGAAGAATTTGGGCCAGCCAAGGGTTCAAACCGGTCCTTCATATCCAAACTTTGTGTTCTCTTGATAGTAATTCAAGCAAAAGTGAAATTGTGAAATTGCAAAACAATCATCGCCTTTTTATGAACATGGAGCAGACACTTTTGGAAGCAGACTATAAATTAACTGGTTTGAATCAACGCTACAGATCAAATATGCAGCATTAGAAGGTTTTTCCGGATTTTTGCTTTTATAAAAAGAATTTTTTTTATATTTTAAGGCCAACTTTAATGATTGAGTTCCTTAACGTATGCAGTGTCAACTGTTACAAGAATTATACAAAGCTTGTTTCAGGGCGTTAAGAACTTCGTGGCTAACCTTCTCTTTAATTTAAGGACTAAAAAACTGCTTTGAAAGTTTTCAAATGAAATTGTATTTTGTTATCGCTTTCTAGAACATCCTTCAACAAAAAAAATTTTTCTCAATTTATTTGCAAATTTTTTTAATCGCAGTCCATTTAATTGCAAATTGAGCAACCAGTATCGAAGCATCAAAGAACCAAACAACAAAAATAAACACACGCACATGCAATAAAGGGAAACAAGGCTTGAAAATTATTTTAGGCATTCTTTTTCGTTCGTTTATTCTAGAAATGAAAATATGATTGACAGTAGAGGGAATCGCATTAATGTCACTCAGCCATACAAACTCACAAGCTAACACACATACGTTCGATGTTGAGAAATTCAATTTGTGTTTGTGTGTTGATTCGATATAACTCAAGTGAAGGTAGCCAGGGAGAGGGCGAAAGACTAGAAAAATATATTCAATATTTCACAGGATTCCCTCCTTAGAGCCCTTAGCAGCAGGTCGGCATTCCGTCAGGATTGTGTGTGTTTTTACCTAAAGATTACATTTATTTGTGTTTCGTTTGGGAATTTGATTAACTACAACTGCAACTTGTGCTACTTTATGCAAAATAAGACGTGAAGAGTATTGCATATCACGTTATTTTCAGCATAAAAAAGAAAGGAAGTATCTCAAGTTTTGGATGTGGTTTGCGTGTGTGTATGATGCTCTAACAATAAAAACTAAAGTTTTCTTTTGAGTAAAGTGGCTTGTTATATAATCTAAACAGGCAAGCTACATTTTCCCCGTGCCAGGGAAAGTACAAGATATGTGAAAATTATTGAACATGACAAACTAAATAACCCTTCAGATAGATTTTGGTGTCCACAGTGAGTTTCCGTTAATTCTGTAATTAATTTTGAAATTGTTGGTGTAACTTGATTTGCATTTAAGTCTTTAATTCGTTTAAAAAGATTTTTCTTTAAATGAATTTGGCACTGCCAGCAGAAACTATAAGTACAACGTTAAAGTCAACCCCTTGTTTTCGAATATTCCGTTTTCGATCGGTTCGCTTATTATATTCTGATCTCATTAAAACTGGAAAAAGGGAATCAAGAAATTGTGCAAATGTTTGTAACAGGGAGAAGGAAACATTTTCGACTCTATGAGGTATATAAAGGGTGATTTTTTAGCTATTATCTTTTTGGCAACACTGGTTTAAACAGCTCACGCACGTTTCGTGTTTTGTTTTACTGTCAAACATCTTCAGTTTGGTCTATAATTTAACCATGAATCGTCTTACAAACGAACAACGCTTGCAAATTATTGAATTTTATTATCAAAATGCGTGCTCTGTTAAGAAAGTCTTGGAAAGTTGGCCGAAGATCCACTTTTTTACCGAAAAATTGTGTTCAGCGACGAAGCTCATTTTTGGTTCAATGGGTACGTAAGTGCAAGCAGAATTTTCGATTTTTGGAGTGAATATCAGAAAGAAGCATTGCAAGACCACCAATGCTGCCAGAAAAACTCACAGTTTGGTGCGGTTTTATGGGCTGGTGTCATCATTGGACCGTACTTCTTCAAAGATGATGCGAATCGTAACGTAACTGTGAATGGTGAGCGCTACCGTGCGAAGATATCCAACTTTTTTTTGCCCAAAATGCAAAAGCTTGACTTGCATGACATGTGGTTTCAAAAAGACGGTGCCACATGCCCCACAGCACGCGCAACAATGGACTTATTGAGAGGCGAGTTCGGTAAACATTTTATTTCACGTTCGGGACCGGTCAATTGGCGGCCAAGATCGTGCGATTTAACGCCTTTAGACTATTTTGTTGTGGGGCTATGTTAAAGCTCATGTCTATACAGACAAGCCCGCTTCAATTGACGCATTGGAAGACAACATTGAAGCATTTATTCGTGAGATACCGGCCGAAATGTTGGAAAGAGTATGCCAAAATTGGACTAAGCGGATGGACCATTTGAGGCGCAGTCACGGTCAACATTTTTGAATTGCATTTTGTTGCTTATACTTAATTGAAAAATAAAATTCAAATCAATATAAATTTCGAACAATATAAATATAAATTTCTGAACCGAACCGAACCAAGCCGAACCGCTAATTCCAGCAGATAAACCGAACCGGCGTACCTTTAAAAACGCTGAACCGAACCGGAAACCAAAAAACAAAACGGTTCGGTTCGGTTCACTGACGAGTTTGCCCACCGACCTCCTTACACTCCTGTCATCAGATTACATTCCTTCTTTAAAAGTTGGTAATGGATTCTGTCGCGTTTCTTCACCTCTATCCAACTTTAGCAAGAACAATGCGAGCATATCCGACTACTCGAATGTTCTCTACGAAATCAGTTTCTAAATTGTCGAAAAGTCACATATTCACTTTAGAAATCAGTTTTTTTAAGGTTGGGGAAAAAGTTGTATAAAAAGACCCTTTACGTGAGCGTCTTAATATAAAATACAAAAAATGTTTTATATTTTACGGATAAGCCTCACCCAAATTGAGTTGGTTTAAACAAAAACCTTGGGCTCATACCTCTAAAAAACAGAAATAGTGTTCGATCCCAATGGACTGAACTTCATGTTACAACAATATTTTGGGACAATGAATTAAGGGCGATCCTTGAACAAAAATATGTATTTTATTTCATTTTTGATTTGTCGCAACTTCAATATTCCGGGAACTATGACTTAACGAGCAGATTTGAGAGTAAGTGGCGGCGATATATTCATGGAAGGGCTTAAAGAATTCAGATATTGTGAAATAAAAGGCGATCCAATTACATAAATGATTTTTTAAACTTTTTCGTTTCCGCGAAGATTAACGGGTAAACCGGGACTTAAGGCTTAGGACTCGGAAAATTAAGAGAAGCTATTTTGGACATTTTTCGAATGCCATACACTCGAATGCTCGGAAAAAGTAGCTTTCCGAACAGATTTAAGCTAAATTCGTTACGATATCCTGGTATTTGCTTACGCAAGTTTGAGATTAGGCGGAATTAAGGGTTGTTATACTTTAAGATGGGCTTAAAGGTTTCAGACTTATCAGTCTTAGTCTCGTTTCGTCTCGTCTTTTATCCGTGCCAACACACACGTTTTAATAAATTCCAAAGTAGAAGGTGCGGGGAATATTCCTGAAAATTGGTCAGCTAAAACATTCTGTTATATAATTGTAACGATAAATAATAAATACTGCTGTATCTTAAAGTTCAAGCCCACGACGCCCACATTGTTTCATCCAAATGGTTTTTTTTTTTGCTGCCACGCATGATTTATGTAATGCGTACATCAGGAAATAGGCAGTTAAGAGAATTTCTTAATGGCATGTTTTCTATATCTTAGAGTGGTCTGTTTAGCGGCTCAAGATATTGTTTGTAGTGCCATAGTGCATTCATCCAGACGATAATTTGGTATTGTTTCATCACCTTGGCCATACTATCAATATATGCGACTGCAATCCAGATTGAGCCATTGGAAAATGCGAGATGCCGCTGATCACCCGCGAGTTTGCGAAGTTATTTGCCAGTTCCACAAGATGCATCCAGAATAACAATCCATCTTGAATCTTCGCCGAAACTGAATCAACAAGCGCGATATGACATAAACTTTACGACCTAATCCTCCATACCTAAAACATTAACAAAAAAAATTTCATAGAAATCGGTCGAGCGCGATGACAATCGTCATAACACCATAGTCTTTATCAATAAGGGATATTTGGCCAATCCGAGTCTGCTTCAATTCATAAAACTAATTCCTCAAACTCGTCCTCCCGCATCAAATCAGAATTGTATATTAGTTAAAGATTACTTATCGGGGCATTCTCTGCTTATTTTACTTCCACATTCCATCCCATTATCCAAACTTAACTGGCAACTTTGGCAGGACGGGTTGTCTGTCAACGCAAAAAGGAAATATGCGAACTTATCCTTAGCCATCTAGCAATATGTTAGCACATTTTTAAATGTATTTGTGTCAGAGCTAAAGTTTGACTGTGGTAAATTTCCAAAAGAAACAAGAGAAAATTTAACGCGCAGTGCATAGTAATTTTTTGGCAAACATTTTAGATTTATCGATAAAGAACTGAGACAACTTCGCAACCCACATCAAAGAGCAACTTATTTTCTGCTCCAAGTTAAGTTAAAGTTGCTGACATTAATGTTTCTGTTGACATTTTGATACAAATCTTTCAATAAAGAAAGCAGCTCATGGCCAGTGAATAAACAAACAACACAAAATAAGGGCGGGGAGAGCCTGAAAAATAAGCAAACAATAAGTGGCAAGCGGTAGAATAGAGGAGAAATGGAATGAAAAGGGCAAGGAGACAGAGTTGGCATAAACCATAAGTGGCGTTGTCCTAGAAGTTACTCGACCAACTTGAAATGTCTGAACTGGCTTGAATTTGGATTTTATGGTTGTGCTTGTTTTGTGGTAAAGCTTTTAAGGGAAGATTACAGAACTGTGAAAAGGATGGTGAGGGTTGAAGAGAATGGGGCATATAATAATTATATTGTAATTGGTTATTTTCACATAGTTCTCTCAGTACTCAAGTTCTTTAATCACACCCAAAATATTAGGCACCCAAATTTAAACCGAAACCAGGTGCAACCAGTCTTAGGTGACCAGGTATGGCAACATTTTTCATTTTGTCACAGTAATGCCCCTAACATGACTTACTTCGTCCTTTTCGGACCCATTATTTCATTTTCTAAAAGTTTTTCTCTCCTCTTCCGCTTCCTCCAAGCATTTGCCATCTTTAACCTTTGCCAAGTCACTAGAAGCTAATTAACACCTCACTACCCGCCAACTAATTCTCCGCCCTCTCAAATAAAAATACGCCGTTGCAGTTCACTGAAGTCATCATGTGAAAATTAAATGCTATGCGAACCAAATACCTACAAGAAGCCCTACCTCTAACGATTCTGCCCATAAAAAAAATAGGAAGAAAAACGTATTGAAATGCATTAGCCGCTGTGGAAGATAGTGTCGGGGCTGAGAAACAAAAAGCCAGCGAATTGGTTTGAACTTTATGGTGGCAATAAATTCTGCCCAAAAAGTAAAAAAGAATAAAAGTCCTAATGAAGAGTGCACAGAGAGCTTCAATATAACTCGTAGCTGGGTGCTCCATTTTTATTTCCTTTTGGTTTGTTTTGAGCACTCCGAAATCCATAACTGTTTGAAAAATTACTCACGTAGCACCAAAAACCAGAGAGCGTCTAATCCCTGCCAGCTGAATACATAGTTAATAATCCATAGAGGACAACTTTAAGCTGCTGGAAAGTTAAATGGGAAATCCTAATTTTTGACTACATCTAGTTTCCAACTTGGGATGGCTTTATCCCCGACTGACTGCCTAACAAGCCGTTTAACGCTTTATGCATTTGCTTGGCCCCTAAACATATGCTGGGTACTTAAATATTCAATACGGTGACCCCGTGCACACAAAGCAGCAAACGAGCTTCAACAACAACAAGAACGGAACAAAACCCAGAGACTGGACATTTAGTAAATTGGCTAACAACTTTTGTGTTCACTTCTTCCTTGCCTTTTTGTTGTTTCTTGCTACTTTGTGGATTGTTGTTGTTGGTCAGGCATGTTGTGCCACATGCTTGACCACCACAAGTCTACTTGGGATGGGGAGGTGATGGCTGAGTTGGGGATACTGTGGGTTGAAACCTGGAAGCTTAACTTGGTTAAGGAGGGATTTTGCATAAATGGACTAACATTTAGATAAGGTGATGATAGAATTATATGCAAGTCAGTTTTACACTGGGAGAGATTTTAGTAGTGTACATAGCCACTATTATAAAAGTGGAAAATTTAAACACCACAATTCAAACAATAGAAGCAAAGCTCAAAGTTGCAAAGTCCGATCTTTACTCCAAGGCAGGTTGGGGAAGTGACTTGAGCAAATGTCAGTGAAGTAAAATTTAACTTTTTTTTTGATAGATATTGAAAAAAGTTTAAATGTAACTTTAAAGATGATAAAATGTAGCATAGTACTCCTGGAATATAAATAGACTAGGATGTTTGGTTCTCCCTAACACGCATGAAAAGTTCCACTCTTCGACATGTTGCCTTGCTTTAAGACTACCTGTTTGTTTACTTTCTTGTTTTCAATTGAAATGTTCTTAAAATTGGAGAGATATTTATTTTTATCGCCACAATTCTACAAAGTTTGTCAATGTTCTGATGACCATAGCATACGAGGTGTGTTCAAAAGTATCGTGAATTTTAGGTGTTTTTTCAAAAATTATTTATTTATTCATGAATATCTATTTTGTCCCCTTCAAAGTAACCCCATATGAGATATTATACACTTGTGCCAACCATAATCTTCGAAGCACTTCAAAACTTTCATTTCAGCTCCTCCTTCTTTCGATGCCGTCTTTATCTCGTCAAGCGTAGCGTAACGTCAGTCCTTTTCATGGGCCTCTTCAGTTTAGGGAACAAGAAAAAGTCACAGGGGCCAGAACGGGGAATACGGTGGCTGCGGCATCATTAGTGTAAGGTTATTTTGGCCAAAAAAGTCGCGCACAAGCAATCGATGTGAGCAGGGGGCGTTATCGTGGCAAAAGCCAATTTTTGTTCTTCCAATAAATCCGGGCGTTTCTGGCGGATTGCCGCGCAACATTGCGCATAACGGGTAGGTAATATTCTTATTGACCGTTCTTCCCTGTGGCAAGAACTATGATGCACCACGCCCCAGCAATCGAAAAAAACTGTCAGCAAAACTTTCTTCACATTCGACCGAACTTTGGCGCGCTTTTTCGGTCTTGTCTGTGCGGCAGCTTCCATTGAGATGATTGAGCTTTGGTTTCCACGTCGCAACCATAAACCCAAGATTCGTCACCAAGCATGACCCTCTGAGCAAATTTGGGTCGTCGTGACAGAGTTTAACATCTCATTAGCAATGTTCATGCGATGCTACTTTTGGTCGCACTGAGGTAAAAATCGAAGACGAGATCCAAAACGACGTAAGTAGCGCAGCGTCAAAAACAATTAAGTGGAACATTCAAAATGGGCCGAATCTTATCGGGTATGGGTGAGAGAGACATGAGTAGCAACAATAGCCACAAAAACCGGAAATTCTGAATTTTGATGAAAATCGGATGAAATTATCGAATACCTGGTCATAAAAAACTGGTCACACACTTAAAACTTTTATGATCACTAAATTAAAATGTGGTTTCTATCCAACTCAGTGTGAGGTTGTCCACAATCATAATGATTCAGAAACCAGGAAAAAAAAGATAAACCACAAGCGTCAAACATTACAGACCCATTTGGGGTAGCCTACAATTTCTGCCTGTCAAAACTATTTGACATCTTACCCGTAAAAATTGATGCCCATGCACTGTAGCTGATATTCCTCAACATCAATTTGCCGAGCAGTGTTCTGTGCCACATTCTGGGGGCTGAAATATTCTGGAAATTCACACCGAATGCTTGCCATATCGTATCAGTGTGTGTTAGAGAGTCAGAGAGCGTCAGAGAGCCCCTCTGGGAACCCTGGTTTAGAGCAAAGCACGGACCATTGAGCAAGTCAACCGTTTTAACTTGCATTCGGACTGTGTTTGAGCACCACGAATACTGCTCTGCAATTTTCTTAGACGTTGCCCAAGCATTTGACCGCGTTTGGTTGGATGTTCTTATATTCAAGATAAGGACAATACTTCCCCAAATACCACAAAGTATTAAGTTACGCCAGTAAATATTAGAGTGTTTGTTCGTCAAAATGAGTACACAACGGAAGAGGGAGTTCACTGGTAGGAGCCGGAGTGCCGCAGGGTAGCGTAACTCGATCCCTTCCTATAATTAATGTACACTGCCGACATACCTCTAATAGACCCCTCGACTTGGGTACTTTTGCGGATGATACGGCAATATAAAGCAGATCACGATGTCCTAGTCCAACGCAACAAGTGTGCTGGCAAGCCACCGAAGCAAAGTGGAAGAGTGGCTGGCCAACTGGCGCATAAAAATCCACGAGCAAGTGTAAACATATGACGTTCACACTCAACAGAAGCACCCGTCCCCAGCTATCCTTAAATGCAACCCAGATCCCGCAATTTTAAAACGATGTTGTATACCTAGGTGAGCACTCTGATAGAAGGCTCACATGGCGCAAAACACATAGAGTCGGAAAAACGCTTCAAATCAAGCTAAAGGGCCAACAGCCTTCACTGGCTAATCAACTCCCAAGGTTCCCTCTTAAACTGGAATATATAAAGTTCACTGTACAAATGCGAATATAAAGCCTGTCTGGACGTAAGGGCTCGCAGTTATGGGGAAATGCCTGTGCGAGCAGTGTGACATCCTCCAAAGATCACAATCAAGAATTTCTAGAACCATCACTGAAGCGCCATGGTACATCCGCAATGAGTGTATCCACAACGACCCTCAGCATTCCATTGGTCGAAACTGAAATAGAGCAACTTAAACAAAACATTCTGAGAAGCTTCTCTACCCCCCAAATCAACTTGGTAAAATCTCTTTCCATGCTAGCAACGCGCATTTTCTCGTCTCAAGAGAAATGACCCCACCAACCCCAAATAGTTTCTACATAGATTAAGATCTGAAAATTATTGTTAGTCTCACTAAGAAAAGATTCAATAAATACAAATAAGTAAAAAATATCTCCTAAGAAGCTCTTATAGATAGAAGGTTCGTTTCCTTTGACCAAATTAGTAATCAGGATTTATTACTGATCCGCCAAAGGTAGATCGGATGAACGGTTATCGAGTTATAAGGAAAACAAACAATAGGCAGCACCGGTCACAACGGTGATGGGCAGTACTTCACAGGCACAGAGTATGTTATAGTCGGGCTTGACACCTTTCTTTCTTGTTTTTTTTATGCGATAAACTTTGAAAACGAACTTGAGTTAATCGCTGGGAACCAAAATTCAACCCGTACAACTCTTAACCACCCAATGATGAAGGGGTGACTATCCGGAAATTTTGTTTGCTGTCATTGTAGATCTTGAAAATGAGTTTGACTCCTGATCCGATGATAAAACAATAAATTTACAAAAACAGCTTTCCCGTCTATCGACTCTTTGGGGTAGATTTTCCAAAGAGAATAAGATTCATATTTTTTAGAGTAACTTTTGGTAAATGAGTTCGGAGCTAACCGCTGGGAACTAAATTGAACCCGATACAACCCTTACCACCCACTTCCACCAAGGGGAGGGTCAATTACCAGGAACAGGTAGTAACTGTTGAATTTCCAAATAGATTTTGAAAATAAATTCTGAGCCTGATCGCATGAAACCAAACAGTTGTATACAACAGTTTTCTTGAATGCCCCAGCAGCTAGTGTTCGTTAAACTGTTGGTTAAGTTGGGCATTACATGCCTTAGATGAATCTGTAAATAAAAATAGTTATCTTTGAATACAGCTATCGATACCGATATCGCTACCGTTATCGTTACCTTTATCGCTCTTATCGATATCGTTATCATAATCGATATCGTTATCGATACCGGTATCGCTACGGTTATCACATAACTGACCGTTTTCGCTACCGTCATCGCTGTTAATATCGATACAATTTTTGCTATTGATAATTGGCATTATCATCGTTATTGATTTCGTTATCGTTATCGCATACCGCAATCGCCAACGTTATCGCGTTACCGATATCGCCATTTATCGCTATTAATACCGGTTATCGCCACCGGTTATAGTTATCGCCATCGCTGTCGCCACCGCCACCAAGCATCGTTGTTCTTATTTTTACTATCCTTAGAAACCAAGTTTGAAGCCAACCAGATGAAAATAGGTTTTCACGCAGATTTCCGACCAGCAACTTTCTTTTCCAGCATCAGAAAATTACTGTACAAATTTGTTTTAATTTAACATCCTGCAAGTAGAATTTAAGTCAATGGCAAAAATAGATTTTTGCATATCCAAACCTTTGGGAATTTGTTAGATTTCCGAAATCGAAAATAAGTGGTCCAATTATATCGTATTCTTCGCTTACAAAGAGCTTACAATCCGACAAAAAACAAAATCCATACAAACTTTTCCGACATCGAAAATCACATCTCAATTTATTTCAGTAAAATAAACTGTTTATAAATCTGGTTTCACAAAGAAAAAAAAAAATTAAGTGTCTGTTGAGTTTTTAGGCCCTTGAAGATCTGAACTTAGCGGTTCACTGTTGGCAAGGTGAAGCCATGGTAGAGTCATCAGAAATTCAACTGGGCGTGAGAGGTACCAGTTGATATAGAGATGTGAGAGCAAAAGTCTTTTCGCCATTCCAACTGGTACACACAAACAACAGGCAGCCTGGTGACTTTACCTTATACTACAATTCATGTATCTAAATGTGATGTAAGAAATCAGGGCAATCAATGGGCAGATATTCAGCAGATAAATCCGATTTCGATTGATTTATGACTACCGATTTACCTGCTACTTGAATACAATGATTGCCGATTGCGATTGATAAATTTGATAACTATGTTTGGCGACAAGAAATCATTCTAAAGGTATGATTGGTGAGACCATTAACCGATCTTACGGCCAACTGTTTACCCCATAACTGGAAATGAACTGACAAACTTGCAGCGTTTATCCCTCATAAATGTTAATACTTAAATTTTGCATAGTTGTAATGTATTTTTAAACTTATCAATCATTATTCAGCAGAGAATCAAAAGCAATCTCAAATCGTAAATCCAATCGGAAACGGACTTAATTGCCGAATACGCCCAATGTGTGGCACTGTTCGGAGTAGTGTTTACCAACAGTGAAATATCTCATTTCAACCAGGGAAGTCACTGAAGTGCAGAGTGCAGGGCTGCTTGGTTGAGGAATTTCGAGTTAGTGAATTTTGTTGTCAATGTAACAATTACGTAGCTCAACTGGGGGTCGTGAATGCCCTTATTGAATCATGTTGAATTGATGTCAAGATATATTCGAAAAATTGCTTACTCAAATCTTAGCATGCCTTGACTTTCAAAAAAAGAAATTTGAAATTGTAGTAGGCGTTGGACTTAGCATGCCTTGGCGTTAGCTGTCCTACTAGCTCATCTTCCAGACAACCAGCTCCCATTAACAAGTCGCTTTGACGCAATTTTTATTTCCTTTTAATTTTTATTTAATTATAAATTCGTTTTATTTTGTTCTGGATACTGCGGTGCCGACAGTGCATTGGTTAGATTTAGGGACCATTACTTTGTTTATACGCCATATTTGCTTACTTTGTACACACTGAATATCTTTCTGAAATATATGCATTTTTAGTGATGCCTAATTGGTACTTACTGTGTATCTGGTAACATTGAGCGCAAAATTTCGATAAAAAACTTAATTAGGCCAAGAAGATCCGTCGTCTCGTCCTTGATCCACCCGCAGTGCTTGTTTTCTTTGTTTTTGGGTGATAGCAACACTTAGAATGTTATTTGTAAATAAGTCTACTAATTAGTAGATAAGCTTTGAGACTTTGCTAGTTGCAATTAAAAACTAAATCTCTGGTTAAGGCCTGTATCCAGCACTGGGTGGAAAATTCCTTACCAGGAATTTGCTATTTATTTTGATTTTGTGGAACCTAAGTAAAGATTATCTAAGTTTGAATTTAATTTATTTATTAATAACAAAACGTTAAACCAACTTTAGTATATCATTGTAGATTTCATTTCAGTACGACGTGTCTAGTAATTTATTATTGCCAAACACTTCTGCATGTGTAGCAATAAGGGAGAATGATATTACAAAACAAACCGCTATTATTAATTTAATTAAATTAAATCTTGTATTATATTTATATGAAACACATGTGGCGCGTTGGCTTTGTTCCCCACCCCTCCATTTGCCCTCCATCTATGCGGCTCATCACATCCAAAATAATTGTCAACATATTCCTGAGCTTAACATGTTTTGGGTTCCACATTATCAGAACGCCACTATCGACACGCCGCTACCTATACAAAGTGTGGATTATCGTTGCAGATACTAAACAAACGAAATGGTAAACAGAAAATTCCTGGCATAATTTTTTCATATGAACTTGGCAGGAATTCTTTTGGTTTTGCGTTGCTGGATACCCGGCTTTATACGCAATAATTAGACATTTACAAAAGAGTTATTTGCAAATAGATGTGCTTTGGCTATCTTCGGGAGACAGGAACTCTCCTGTGGTTATGGGGACGTATGTTGCTTTCATTGCGTCTCAAGTTTCGACTCCACGTGGTAACCCTTGGTAACAGAGATGGCTAACGTGAGCGGCGATCCTACTCTGGGACAAATAGGGCGCGTTATTTCGGCTTGGCACAACGATTCCTGTCTATTACCATCCGCCAATGAAAACTAAAACAATGCCTCGGATGCGGACCCCCGACGTACGACCAGCAAATCTTTAAGGACCACGATTTGAGGATATGTTGGAATGGTCGTCAAATTTCAATAGAGCGAGTAGATTACAAGCTGGTGGATGTCCTCGAGAAGAATTAATCACGCACTTGAAGAAATGCGATGGACTAGACAGGGGTGTAAACGTGATAATGATCCGAAACCTAGGCAACTGTAATACAAAAATCGAAGAGAAGAAGCTCGCCCGACCATCGGTCGATTTAGCCTGCACGAAAAACCTCCGACAATGGAGAAAGCTAATATTCGCTTAAGCTGAAACTTGGTCATAAGGAATACCAGAGATTTGAACACCGGGCAGACGACCACAAGGCGACCTTTGAAGTCCCTGATCGTCAACATCGTAAGAAACCAGGATTTGATCACGCGGTGGATAGACCGACGGCACTCATCGAGTGTTCTAGACGTAATGTGCGCTCCGAGGAGCCAATATTGACTCTTCTGATCACCGCCTTTGCAGCCAAAGCATGCACTACTCAGTGTGGCACATGCCGCACAGCCTAACACACCCCCGAAAGCTGAACGTTGAGAAGCTGCAATCAAAACGGACATCCGAAGTTTACGTAGCAAAACTCACCCAGTTGCTCAGGGAAACCCCACCTGTCCCTTCTGTAGGGAAGGCGGAACAGTGGAAGTGGATATTTTTCACACTCTATGAGTACGGCTGCCAAGGAGATTCTCGGATTTATGCCGAAAAACCCAAGAACAGCGGAGCAACGCGGGCTGCTAAGAGCGATATCGGGAGAAAATGAGAGAGGAGAAGCGCCTTTTCAGGAAGGAAAAAAATGTGCAGGAAAGGCATGAGGGAGCAAGTCGAAGTGCTTTTCGGAAGGAGTGAGACTCGAAAACCTACCAAAAGATTAGGCAACAAACCGAAGGTTTTAAGCCCATAGTCACACTGGTGCAAGGACGAGTAAAGAAATCTTCCCACGCAAGTGGCACTAGAACAAATGAAGAAGCTATTGCTCCAACCTGCTGGGAGGTGATGACGAACACACACGCCGCCTCTGGTGAAGTAGCGACACCACCAATCGATAACAACATAGGGTGCACCCGCCGGACCATAATAAAGTCTTGTTACCCACAAAAAGCTACAAAAACTGCTGGCGCTGATGAGCTGCCCGCAGAATTGTTCAAGGCTGGCGGTGAGAAGCTGGTAAGGTGCATGCACCAACTCCTATGCAGAATATGGTCCGAAGAAAAGAAGGCCCGAAGATTGGAACCTAAGTGTATTCTGTCCAATATTTAAAAAGGAGACCCTGCGGTTTCCCGCCAATTGCCGCGGACAGTCTCCTTCCAGCTGCATGTCAGGCTCACTATTATTCCCTATGTGAATGCCCAAAGCTGAGAATGAGTGGAACTGATTAAACTCTTATCAGTGTGGCTTTAGAAACTGGCCCCCCCCCCCCCCCGCCCAACCATGGTGACCAAATATTCACATTGCTCGACAAATCCTGGAGAAAACCCGAGAGAGAAATAATATCAACACCCACCACCTTTTGTTGACTACTACAAAGCCGCCTTTGACACGCCGAGGTCAAAGTTCTTTGGGCCCTGTCTACCTTTTATATTCCAGCAAAGTACGTTCGTCTTTGCATGATGACGTTGAAAAGCAACACAAGGCTCCGTCAAAATAGGAACTCTCCATCCCCCCAGCCCAAATACCAACAGAACGGGTAACCACCTTTACCACAGAGATAATATGCTACTAGATGCTGATATCGGTGGGAGTTCTCAGATCGAGAAGTCACAACTGATGGCTAGGTAAACGAGAATAAGACGAAATAATTTAAAATCAACGCAGTGAGTCTTTCACAGTTTGGACAATTGTTGCAATGAGACTACAACTTCAAGGTTGTTAAGGAATTGTCTACCTCGGAACGACGATAACCAGCGTCAACAATACTAGTCTGGAAATCCAAAGAAGAATTACTCTTGCAAACCGATGTTACTATGGGCTCAGTAAGGAGTTCAAGAGCAGAGCCCTCTCTCGGAAAACGGAAATTGCGCTATACAAGTCGTGCTTATCACATCCCAGTCCCACGATACGGCGCAGAAGCATTGGACAATGTCATCAAAGGGATGAGGCGGCAATGGTCGTGCTCGCAAGAAAAGTTCTTCGGAGGATGGACCTATAAACGTTGACGGCGAATTTCGTATCCGAATGAACCACGAACTTTACGAACTCTATGGGGAATACCTGCTTGTCCAGCTTATAAAACAACAGCGCCGCGCTGAAAAGGACATGTTACCCGTATGGATGATAGCGCTCCAGCATAACGGGCGTAGTCGGCATTTGAACGAAGGGAGGGAAGCCCGTCGACCAAACCGGAGATGGCGGGACCAGGTGCAGTGAGATACCCCAGAGCTGGGTGTGTCCTCCTGGTAGGATGTCGCTCGGAACCGAGGTGAGTGGCGGGCTTAGTAAGGTCGAGAATCGAGAATGGTTAGAAGATCTTGGCTACCATCAAACGGCCAAAAGAACAAGAAGAACTCTAAGGACTTAGTAAAATCTGCCAGTTTACCTTGTTAATAGACTTAATCTCAACTCAGTTCTGTCTCCTTCAACCCAGATTCCAAAAAACTAAAATCCTCCTTCCCCATACCAAACGTCATGAAGGTTTACGTGAAGCTCAAGCACCTTGCATACCAACAGTAAGTGACGCGGCGTAAGATACAGCAAGCTTTTAATGAAACTTTCTATGAAAGCATCTCAAATCATGAGATACTAACTGATCGTTACTCTGTTTATAGACTAGATTGCCCGGTCGTGGAGGGGAGTACTAATTGCGGTTGACGCAATTTGGGCGTCCCAGCAGATTCCATGTGACTTGAACTTAACACCTAACATAGAATTCATTGCTGTTAAAATTCAGACATACTGATTCAAATATTTTCTTAACGTACTTCTATATTCCCCCCCGCCTCTGACTTATCAATTTATTTGCTTCATGCTGAACAAATCCAACGAATTGCCTGAGCTGGGCAGATCGGATTTGTTAATAGTCGCTGGGATTTTAATATTCCAATATATCTTTGGGCTTCTTATGATAATTCCTTTGAACTGTATCCATCTCCCTCTCTACTATTTTGTAATATTATGGCAGAGCAATCACTTTGGGCAGATTAATTCTATAAGTAATAGTTTGAACCGACTCCCTAGACCTTGTATTTGTTACCGATGTTTCGAATTCAACGATATCCAGAATTCCGCCTTTCCGGGGGACATTTATCACCCTACACTACAAATTGATTGTGAGCTGTATGTACCGAGCACCACGTCTCCCTCTCACCCAAACTTCATTCCCATCATTTTGTTTTTAAGGGCTGATTTTCTACGCCTCAACGAGGTACATTATCAAGGGTTGACTGGTCTTTCTTGGACGTATCTCAGGATATTGAAAACACCACCAACGCCTTATAATAAAATTTTAGATTTTTAATGAATTTGTGCCTCTCGGATCCCTTCCTCCTTCACGTGCGCCTCCGGTTCAATACAGGTTTATCTAATCTTAAGAACATTAAGTCTCGATTTTACAAAAAAATTTAAAATCTGATCCCGCGTTGACGGCCAAATATTCGGTGGCGCGATCTTTACATATATGGTTTTAAACTCTGAATGTTATAAAGACTACTTGGTCAGGTGTGTTGAGCTTTCAGGATAACCCAAAGATGTACCACAATTTTGTTAATGCTAAAAGAAGATCCCTCTACCTGCCCTCCTTTCGTTAGATAATATATCAGCAGATAACAACTCTGATATTTCCAATCTTATTCGCAACATTTTTCACCGATGCTACCCGCATCGTCATCAACTCTGTCTCTAAATATCCTTATCCAGTGACTAGCTCCAACAACATTGTGTACCTGATAGTTGAAACCGATGTCGTGTTATCCAGCTTGCGTTCAATCTAGTCATCTTTCAGTCCTTATCTGACAGTTCCCAGCTGTGTGTTGAAATATTGTGCCGACTTTTTATGCGTGCCGCTTGGTAAACTATTCAACTGACTTTCAACTTGGTGATTTCCTATCTTTGGAAGGAACCTTATTATTCCTATTCATAAAGGACCAAAGTCAATAAAGGTCTCGAACTACATGTGTTTCAAAACTATCGACATTCTTTTGCTCTTTGAAAGATCATGACCTCCCAATTACAGCATTATTGTCGCTCGTTAATATCCAAATCTCAACATGGTTTCATGAAGAAGCGCTCTGAGTCTACGAATTTACTTGAGTTTACTTTGTCAAAGGATTTATCAATAAACAGCAGATCGACGTAGTTTATACTGATTTCAGCAAAGCTTTGACTCAGTCAATCATGTGTCTTAGTACATAAATTGGGTTTGCTCGGCTTCCCTCCCACCCTTCTCAAATGGACCATAAGGAATGAGCAATCGTTTTAACGTTCTGGGTTTTAACTCAAATTAATCCAGGTCCATTAGGGTTCTATCTGGGGGTTCCCCAAGGTAGTCATTTGGGGCCCTACTATTTAACCTTTTATAAATGATATCCCGTAAGTTTTATCCCATTCGGGGCATTGATGTGGCGCTGATAAGACCCCAAACTTTTTTGCTTCTCGTATAATGACCCTGCGTCTCCTCTGCTGCTTCAATCCGATTTTAAACTCTCTTTCACGCTTGGTGCTCGGTTAATAGACTTCCTCTTAATTCTGCAAGTGTAAATGTGTATGACTTTTAGTCGAAATCAACTCCATGAGTTTGGATTATACTATTGATACCATTCCACTTGAACGCATCTATAAAGTGATGATTTGGGTATTCACTTGTTCCCCAAGTTATGTTTTAGTCATATAGCGATTACTTTATAACGGGAGTTCTCGGTTTTGTTAAAAGATGGTCCAAGGAATTTAATGACCTCTACGTCACCAAGCAACTATATGTCTCCCCCTTGTGAGACCAATTCTTGAATATGGGCTACTGGCCCTGTATTATCACCAAAAATATCAAGATCAACTAGAATCGGTTCAAAAAACAATTCTTAATTTTCGCTCTCCGAGGCGCAATTGGGATCCTTCCCTCCATCTCCTTCCCTTCGGTATGATAGATTACGCTCTGAGACCTGCCTTCTTCTAGAACCGCCGTACATATGCTTAAGAGTGTGGATCATTTTTATTCATAAACGCTTTATCCGGGAAATTGACTCTATCGCTTTGTTATTCAAATAAACTAGCTGTTCCACAACGCGCTACTAGAAATTTTTATCCAATTTACCTTCAGCCTTTGTCGAGAATACATGCTCATCAGGAACCATTCCGTTACCTTTGTCTAAGCTATAATAAGTACTCTATAATTTCCTCTCAATCCATGATTAAAAATAATTAGTTATCGTTCCTAAGTAGGCCTCTCTTTAAAGTTAGGACAGAACATTGTTAAACTATAAAAATGAATAAAATGAAATGAAATGAATGAAATGGTCCATTTCGGTTTTAACCAGTTGTGGCCCATTTTGTGGCATGCACTTTGTTGCAGATAACTACGAGTAAAATAGCAGAAACCCACCCTCCCCAAATTTTATTTTTTATATATATTATAAAGGGTGATTCTTTAGCTATTATCTTTTTGGCAACACTGGTTTAAACAGCTCACGCACGTTTCGTGTTTTGTTTCACTGTCAAAAATCTTCAGTTTGGTCTATAATTTAACCATGAATCGTCTTACAAACGAACAACGCTTGCAAATTATTGAATTTTATTATCAAAATGCGTGCTCTGTTAAGAAAGTTCATTTCGCGCTTCTTCCATTTTATGGTCAGTTTAATCGACCCACTGAAGCGGCTATTCGGGCTATTGTGACTAAATTTCGCACCAAATTTACATTGTTGGACATTAAACCACCAACACGCTTACGTAGATTGCGAACTGAAGAAAATATCGCAGCTGTATCGGCCAGTGTTAATGATGACCATCAATTATCGATTCGTCGCCGTTCGCAGCAATTGGGCCTCTGTTACTCAACAACGTGGAAAGTTTTGCGGAAGGATTTAGTTGTGAAGCCTTTCAAAATACAGCTGGTGCAAGAATTGAATCCAAACGACCTACCGCAACGTAGAGTTTTTGGTGAATGGGCTCTTGGAAAGTTGGCCGAAGATCCACTTTTTTACCGAAAAATTGTGTTCAGCGACGAAGCTCATTTTTGGTTCAATGGGTACGTAAGTAAGCAGAATTTTCGATTTTGGAGTGAATATCAGCCAGAAGCATTGCAAGAGCTACCAATGCATCCAGAAAAAGTCACGTGTGGTGCGGTTTATGGGCTGGTGGCATCATTGGACGGTACTTCGGCAAAGATGAAGCGAATCGTAACGTAACTGTCAATGGTGAGCGCTACCGTGAGATGATATCCAACTTTTTTTTGCCCAAAATGCAAGAGCTTGACAGATTTCAACAAGACGGTGCCACATGCCACACAGCACGCGCAACAATGGACTTATTGAGAGGCGAGTTCGGTGAACATTTTATTTCACGTTTGGGACCGGTCATTTGGCCGCTTAGATCGTGCGATTTAACGCCTTTAGACTATTTTTTGTGGGGCTATGTTAAAGCTCATGTCTATACAGACAAGCCCGCTTCAATTGACGCATTGGAAGACAACATTGAAGCATTTATTCGTGAGATACCGGCCGAAATGTTGGAAAGAGTATGCCAAAATTGGACTAAGCGGTTGGACCATTTGAGGCGCAGTCACGGTCAACATTTGCATGAAATAATCTTCAAACATTAAATTATATGGACCGTACTATCGATTCAAATAAAGATTTCATGCATTTATCTGAATTTTATGTGTTTTTTTTTAAAAACTTTCCTATAGCTCTTAAAAAATTACCCTTTATAACGATTGCAATGACTTGTACAGCAAAGTCAGGTGAAAGCTATGCTTGGCGTAAGACTCATTTCCTTTGTTGAACCTTAATTTGAAGCCGGCTAGAAAAAAGCACATTGTATAAAAGAAGAATTTATATTTTTGGATATCTAAGACTTACCCAAGATTTCCGATTTTATAACACCATCCAGGCTCTTCTGATCGGTTCACTTACTATCGAGCAGCTCTCTCTGAGCAAAATTCAGCTGTAACTGAACTTTTATTGGGCGTTGCTGTAACTTTTATAAGCGTCTCCATGACCAATAGGAAAAGGACGTTAAATTTCTAAATTTCAGCACTGACAGCATGTAAAAATTATGCGTAAGGGTGGTTAAAAGTCAAAGCTTTGAATGAGAGTGAATAAGCTTAAGGACCGAGCTTGCAAGCTTAACCGGTAAAGAGCTTTTCGAAGGGGTGAATATACCCATATTAAAAGGGAAATGTAAACTAAAGCTTACAGAGTGGAGATATTGTTGGTTAACAGTCAATATGGGGGTACATCTTAAACAGAGACTGGTAAGAGTGTGTACAGGAAATGTTATGTTAAACGACAGTGCGGTAAGAGTTAACATAATGTAGTGAAACAGCCGAAGGGAGAAATTCGTTGTACAACCAAATTGGGGAAAGTTTAAACTTAAGAGTTTTAAGCAGAGGTATAACAGAATATGTAAGGAAGCTTACAGAATCCAAAACATGCTTACGAAATGTTAAAGAAAATGAAATTTTTTTTAATTTTACCTTAATTAAGTTTCAATATGTGTTATAATTACATTATAACATATTATAATTTATATAACAAATTTGTTTTGTCAGTTTTAAGGTATTGAATTTTATTATTATCTTTAAGAAAATTCATTAACATTTAGAGAAACTTAACAATAGCCCGTTAACCCCGTTATCCCTCAATCAATTGACTTTAAGTGTTCAGTAGAATTCTCAGTTTGTTTGGCATTCGATTCTGTGGCTTTTGTGGTTAAATCAAATTAAGTGGAATTAATGTGACTTCCTCTGACTTTTCACCTATGCACACACACACACACACACACACGTTAAGCTACAGACATACATGATTCCAAAAAAGGCCTTTTACCTGGCATTGGGCATTTTTGCCTTTCTCTGTTTTTGACATTTGAGTTCACTTCTCTCGTGTGCATTAAATATTCAATATGAAGGTGAAAAAAATTATATTTACTCCATATGGAAATTTATATCCCCCGCTTTCGATTGAAATTCATGTAAAATAATTAAACTGAAAATATAAACTTCAACCTTTCACATAAATTTACTCTCCTGGCTACTTGTTATTTGTTATATAGTGGAAAAAGTGCAACAACAAAAAAGTGAAAAAAAAACTTTCTGCCAGACGACGCCGTGGCTCTTGAAGTCTTCTGGGGTCGTCGTTTCAAGTGGACTTCAGATAGCAAAACGAAAACGAATCCACGTGCAAAAATTCTTCCTCTGAAGGGGGGAGCGCACATTTTTCGGACCAAAGAAATATTTTTATAATTTCCTTTTTATATAAAAAAAATTTGCATTTTACTCTGTGTGTGCCTGCCATTTCCGTTTTGCCTTTTCGCCACTTTACCATTTCCGGTTTTGACGTGTCGACGTGGAATTTTCTATTGCTTAGCCATAATTGCAAGTTCCCATTCTGCCTTGTCAAATGTGGTTGGAATACAATTCCGCAATGATTTTCAATAAAGATGTAAAATGAAATTAAGCCATTTGAAAATGTGTTTTATTAATAAATTTGTTAGCCCGTCTTGAGTTTCTGATGTTGATGGTTAGGTGATTTTGTCTTTTGTCATTGATTTCACGGTGTTTGCAAAGTGAGGAATGAAACCGATTTAAATTTTACTTCTTAGCTACTTGTCACAGTATAATTCGTTGCATAAATAGAAAAACTTTCGAACATCTCATGCGCATCGAAGCAAGGCCAAAGGGATTATTTCTATATAAAACTGTGTTTTTTGTCGTCTGAGTAAAGCCCGATTTCTCAAAGGTTCCGGTTGGACAACCGAGGGTCAAATTTGTTCCTCCAGTTGACGAGCGGTCGTCATTTGGCTTTCTCAACTGCAGTTTTATGTGATATCGATAAATTCCAATCGCTGCATTAGGGTTACCAGACACGGTCAACAAATTACGTATTATTGTTAATGATTTTTAATATTATGAATGCTGTTAATCTTTTTTGCAAAAAATTTTTTAAAATTAATTGCGATGACTCAAAAGCTATAGCTGGGGACACTTGCTTACCGGCACGACTTACCAAAAAAACGCTGACTACTCAGAAGTCAGCCGCAGTGATAAGGAAGTTGCCACTTGCATAAGAACGCAGAGCCGTCAAGTCATAGTCACAATAAATTGAACCGCTACTGAATTTAAGGCTTTAACTTCATCTCTGATCCTAGCATGAATTATTTTACATGTAGATTTTGTCAACCGGAATCATTGAACCTGAATCAGTGAACAAAAGTAATTAGGTTTCTTCCTGTACTCTCTTCCATTATTTATTCGTTGCTTTCCTTTTTAATCTCCCAACAATGTCTTCAATTTATCGGCACCCACCCTTCGTTGGTCTCCCCGGTTCCTTCCTTCTAAAAATGAAGATGTCTGCTTGATCGTTAAAACCGAACCGAAACCGAACCGCTAACTCGAGCTGATAACCGAACCGCGAACCGAACCAGCGCCCTTTCGAAATTGCTAAACCGAACCAATAACCAGAAAGAAAATCGGTTCGGTTCACTTCAATTACGACCTTTAAGTCGTGAAGCGCCTACCTTTAGTCAATGATACCTGTAATTTTGGAATATTGTATCGAGTCTCTAATACACCCAGAAAAATTTCTTTCTTAAATAGGCAAGAATCGCCCTAAAATTAAGAAAATCTACCTTATTTTTGCGCCTAGGGTAAAGTTTTTAATTTTAGAAAAGGCTTAAGAAAAACTTTATTTTTCATGAAATAAGGGCTTTGTGGTAATCAAACTTTTGCCGTGCAATGGCGAGGTCGTGGGTTCGAATCCCATTCAAGGCATTGACTTGTAAATTATTTTTTATTTCTTTTTTTTTCTTTTGTTTTTTAGTATTGTTGTTTTTAAAATTGTCTATATTTTTTGATATTTTTATACTCTGTACCAGAGGTACACAGAGTATATTAAGTTTGAGCAAAAGTATGTAGCAGGCAGAAGGAAGCTTCTCCGACCCTATAAAGTATATATATTCTTGATCAGCATCAACAGCCGAGTCGATCTTGCCATGTCGGTCTGTCCGTCTGTCTGTCTGTCCGTATAAACAAACAGATCTCAGAGATGGTAAGAGATAGTGGTTTGACATGTATGGGACATACATATGCTTGATATACTTGCAGGCAGATCAAGTTTATTTTCAATTTTTGCCACGCCCACTCCCGACCCCGAAAATTGGAAAAAACGTCATATCTCCCACAGTTTTATAGATAGAAGGTTCGTTCTTTTTGAACATAATTAGTAATCAGGATTATTTATCGATTCGCCAAAGGAATGGTAAAGATCGGATGAACGGTTGTCGAGTTAGAAGGAAAACAAACAATTATGGGCAGTACCGGTCGCAACGGTGGTGGGCAGCACTTTACAGGTACACCTACTTTTGCTGTGATAATTTTTTTAATACCATTTTTATACCCGTTACTCGTAGAGTAATGAGGGTATACTAAAGTCGTGCAAATGTAAGTAACAGGCAGTAGGAAGCATCTCCGACCCCATAAAGTATATATATTCTTGATCAACACCAACAGCCGAGTTGATATAGCCATGTTCGTCTGACCGTCTGTCTGTATAAACACCTAGATCTCGGAGACTAGAAGATCTAGAGCCACAAATTTTTGCATGTAGATAGGTGTATACCCGATTCAAAACGAGTTTGTTTCAGATTTGGAAAATTCCTCCCCTCTCCCCCCTTTAAGAACAAAACTTTTCCAACCAACAATTTTTAAGATAGACCTTCCAATATATATATATAAAGTAAGGCCCAATATCTATCTATTCTGAAAAGATCAATAAGATCGGCCAACAGCTACAGCCCTGTCCGTCCGTCCGTCTGTCCGTATGAGCGCGTTGATCTCAGAGACTATAAGAGATAGAGACAAAAATTTTTGCATGTAGGTAGGTGTTTACCAGATTCAAATCGAGTTTGTTGCAGATTTGGAAAATTCTGAGTATGTTGGATGTATGTTGGAGTGTGTATATGTGTGAGTGTGTGTGTATTATAGGAAAACACACGAAATCAAGGGAACAGGGTATTTTGTAGTCGGGGCACTGACTACAAACCACAGCCCCCACTTGTTTTTTTAAGATGCAGCACACTCCCGCAATAGTGTGAACATTGAACATGCTATTTTTTGAAGACACTTCGTTGAAGGCCGAAAATTAAAAGCGATGCAATCCCCAAAAAGTATGCAGCTATAAATACACATTATTTCAACATGAATCTGTCTTTAAAATTCCCAACTGGTTCTCACACTTTGGTTATCGAGTGAGAGTGAGAGCTGGTATACATTACACATATTCGTTGTCGAACTTATAAGTTAAATACTTTTTTTTTTACTTTTATTACTGCACAATTGACGCAATTTATTGCCGATAGCGCGGAGATATTAGGACGTTCAAGTTTATAATTTTCTTTTATCATATCATGATGTGGCTCAGTGGTTGCTTTCGTACACTATGGCCACCATCAGGGAATACAAAAACAAAATGTTAATAGGGTGTGGGCCTTATTTTGCGTTGCTCAGCTGGTGCAATATTGTTGCCACTAGATGTTACGCGCTGTTACTCTACATGTGTGCCATCGATCAGCTGGACTTAACTAAAATTAAACAATGGCAGAAAAATCAAAGCGAAAGAGCCGATTGGAAATGTTTTCGCATGAAGACAAGGTTGCGCTGTTTTTTGCGGTTAGAAACTCGATCGGTTGAAAAACTAGTTCTAGTGGGAAAAACTTTTTGTTTTTAATGAAAACGTCCTTATCATTGGCATACACTTATTTTATATACTTTTACACAATTCTACAAAGTTTGGTCTAAATCGGATGACTATAGCATATAGCTCCCATAGGAACGATCGTTCGAAAAACTAGTTCGAAAGAGGAATGAAAACGTCCTTTTTATTGGCATATTCTTATTTTATACACTTCAACACATTTCTACAACAGAACAATTTTATCAAAATCGGATGTAGCTTCAGTATGAATGATCGGTCGAAAAAGAAGTTCTAGTGAGAAAAGCTATTTTGTTTTCAATGGGATCGCCTTTAAATTTCGTAATTAACTGTGCATTATGTTTTCCATGAGATCACCAAGTTTGGTCGAAATCAGACATCTATATAGTATAGATCCCATAGAAAAGTAAGGTCCAAAAAATAGTCTTATTTAGAAAAACTTTTTTGTTTTCAATGGAAGCTGCAAGGGTATACAAAACTTCGGCCGAGCCGAAGATAACTTCCCCTATTTTTTTTTTTTTAAGTTTGTCAGAATATGGGTTTGACGACCTGTTTTGATTTCAGTGTTAAGTTTGTCAGTTTCAAGGGAACCACACATCTTTGGTCGGTGTCAAACTTCAGCAAACTTCCATGTAATGTTACTAGCTTAATGTTTTAGGAAACACTGCAATCTCCGATATTGGGGTTAAGAGGGCCATTCACTATGTCGAAAAAACCAAACTAAACTTATTGTTTTATGGATTTTTCGCACATGTTCGGAAACGGAAATAAAATACACAAATAATAAAGAGTGAACCGCTGAACCGAACCGAAACAGTGGTTTATTTAGCTCCAAGTGAACCGAACCGGCGGTGTTAAAATTGTGTGAACCACTGATCCGACCAGTCCTTATTTCCGAGTGGTCCCTGTTACAACTGTTTTAAATATACCTTTATGCTTTGATTTATAATCTTTTGGGGATCAATATTTCTTTCTGCACTCGAATGAGTAAAATATAAAGCTGCACCAGGAAATTTAAGTCACCAAATTCATTAACAAGGATTCGACTGTCTTAGTTTTTCAATGGTTATTCCCATCTAATTAATTTAAGGCCCTCTTCTGGTCAAGGCGACTGAATTTGACCTTGTTTTGTATAAGCTTGTGGAAAAAAATCGGGGAAAGATGTTATACTTTTGGTTTTTTTTATTTGATTGCACAATTCATTAAAAATAATGCTTGAATGCGAGGGCTGCTCAAAAAGATATTGGCCTTCAAAATAGTGTCTTCTTAAAAAAGATGTGTTAATGGTTCGCAGCTTTCCGGAAGTCACCATTATCGGAAAGCAAAACGGAAAAAAGGAGGTTGTTAGGAATGAATGACCCGAAGCAGAATCGAAAAGGAAAAAAAAAATTTTATTTGTAAAAGTTGTTGCCATTTTAAAAAGAGAAATCGATTTTGACAATATTTTTGCAGTCCAGTGCACAAAACAAATTGTAATAAATTGGTTTCTTTTTTAATGATTGAGGTTCGGGCGAAAGCGGCGTCAATTCTGCGTCCTTTGAGCCCTACATCATCAAAATCGGTCCAGTAGAACTTGTGAGAAGCTGCGAACCAGTTAGAAAAACTTGGTTTCGAGAAAATCAAGTTTAAAGTTGGCAGTTGCTAGGAAATTTGGGTCTCCTTGAAAAACAAATTTTCTAGACCAGAAGAGAGCCTATGGAACTTCGACAATATGGCAAAATAGACAGTCTGTCCTTTTTTCAGAGTGTTCAGAGTTTCAGAGTTAAAATGATTACTCATTTTCATTTTCTTGTCTTCATCCAGTCAGAATTTAATTGTCCCATTTTTGCATTCGCCAAACTCATTACCAAAAGCATCTGCCGCACACCACAATTTCCATTCAATCATTAAACTTAAAAATTGTCCCTACGCTCCGATGTGTCAGACATTGAATCTCCCAAAGACTTTCATATTTTAATTGCCAAATTGACCTCGGCGCTCGCAGCAAAAACTGACAACAAGTGTAATTAACATTTAAAATTATCATGCCTTGGCATAAATCGGTTGATGCCCATAAATATAAGTGCTTAAAGAAGGGACGAAATGAAAGCGGACAATAAAAACAGTTCCGACTGCTGTAACCGGCCCTTAGGCTCCTTGTCAAGGACATCGGCAGACGGCAGCGCATGTAAAACAAATATATCAAAAGCAATGCCAAATGGCATAAATGTTGCATAATTTAAATAAAATTGCATTAATATGTTTCTCCACACCAAAAATAAAAGAGACGAACATAACTGCAAGCTGCGGCTTGCTGGTCGTCCTGGGCACAGTTCCAGCTCCAAGGCAGGCAGGCAGTCAGGCCATAACTCATCTGGGAGAGAGCACACACATAAGTGTACCAACACTCAGGCGTCACCCGTTCCCGGTGGCCCCTTTGGTTGCTCAACAAATTCACACCGAAAAATCAAAAATGCAATAATGATGCTCCAAATGTGAACAAGCTGAAGGAGAGCCTGAGATTGGGTCGTGCAAGTGGGAGTAAAGGCGTGGCTGGACAGTTAAGCTTGTGCTTGAGTGTGTGTAAGGACTATGTGGCAGGCTTTCGGTTATTTGTCGCTATAAATTTGACATCAATTGGCACGGCAGGTAGCCGCCGAAAGTGGGAATTGGAGAACAATGAGGGAAAAGCAGTGACTTGGAAGTGAAGGATTGGCTGAGAGCTAGGATTTGGTTTTTTTTACAATTAACATGCTGCTACTTCGGATTCTGCCATCTGATTGAAACTTATCAAACTGATTAACATAAATTTTTAAAATCCGGAAAATCTAAAAAAAGTTTCTAAAGTTTATAGTATTCCAAAGTGGGCCAGAAATCTAATTTTTTTGGCCAAAATTTTGGCACTTCAGCACCCGACTAGCTAAGAAGCTGAAATTTGTTACGGAATGTTCATAAAAGTAAACTTCACGTACATAATTAAAAAAAGCAGCTGACAGCAGCGCTGCAGCAGCGAACTTTGTTTTGTTTATAACTTGAGTATCGGTTTTCCGATCCTTACGATTCCTTTACTACATATGTCCAGAAAGAACTTTCTATGTATAAAACTGTGGGAGATTTGACGTTTTTTCCAATTTGCAGGGGCTGGAAGGGGCGTGGCAAAAATTGATTATAAACTTGATTTGCCTGCAAGTATAAGAAACATATGGGAAATTCCATATTACCTCAGCCACCCCAATTTTTTATATTTCCAACAAGAAAGAAAGTCGGTCATGCCTGACTATATCATACTCTGTTCCTGTGAAGTGCTGCCCATCACCGGTGCGCCCTGTGCTGCCCATAATTGTTTCTTTTCCTTATAACTCGACAACCGTTTATCCGATCTTTATCATTCCTTTGGCGGATCGATAAAGAATCCCATTAACTAAATAGAAGGAACGAACCTTCTATCTATAAAACTGTGGAAGATATGACGTTTTTTCCAATTTGAGGGGGCGGAAGGGGCGTGGCAAAAATTGAAAATAAACTTGATCTGCCTGCAAGTATAAGAAGCATATGTTCCATACAACTCAAACCTCTATATCTTACAATTTTTGAGATCTGTGCGTTCATACGGACAGACAGACGACAGACGGACATGGCTATATCGACTCGGCTGTTGATGCTGATCAAGAAAATATATACTTTATGAGGTCGGAGATGCTTCCTTCTGGCTGTTAAATACTTTTGCACGAACTTATTATACTCTATCTACCTTTGGTACAGAGTATAAACATTTTTTATGCCTATTACATTGAATTACTATAATTAGATGAAAAAACACCAAAATTTTCTTCTCCTTCCGTCAATGGTTCTCTAGATAATCCGAAAACACATAAAATGTTCATAAAATCATAACCCTTGAACGGTGTAACGGATTTGATCGAATCAAAAACCGCTTTTGATACTTTCGCCTGAACTTTTCGAAAAAAAAAAAAAAACAACTCACAAAGTTATTAGAAGTAATTTTTTTGAATAAAAGAAACTGTTTTTTGATATTTTCTTAAATTTTATTGTTAATCCAATTTTGGGGCGAAATGTCCCAACAAATTAACATTAGTCAATTTGTTGGTTAGTTTTGATTAATTGTTAATTTGTTGGGACATTTCTTACATAATATTTGAAAAATCAGTCAAAGAACCAAAATTGGATATTAAAACAAGTAAGGGAGTTGCAGTCGAGTGCCCCGACTACAAAATACCCTGTTCCCTTGATTTCGTTTGTTTTCCTTTACATATACACACACTCACACATACACACACACACAACACACAGCGGTAACTGACAATGCAAGACCCCCCCTCTCTCCCACAAGCAAAATTGATTCGTATATAACTTCGGTGTTTTTCGTCCGATCTTATTGATCTTTTCAGAATAGATAGATATTGGGCCTTACTTGATAAATGTGAAGTTTGGAAGGTCTATCTTAAAAATTGTGGCTATGACAGTTTTTTTGCCCTTAAAGGGGGAGAGGTGGAGGAATTTTCCAAATCTGAAACAAACTCGTATTGAATCGGGTATACACCTACCTACATTCAAAAATTTGTGGCTCTAGCTCTTATAGTCTCTGAGAAACACGCGTTCATACGGACAGACGGACAGACGGACGGACAGACGGACGGACGGACAGACGGACAGGGCTAAATCGACTCGGCTGTTGATGCTGATCAAGAATATATATACTTTATAGGGTCGCAAATGTTTCCTTCTACCTGTTACATACTTTTGCACAACTTCATGATCCCCCTTTTCCCATTTTCAATGGGAACAGGGTATAAAAAATTGATTCCCGAGCTCTCAGGCTGTCTGCCACCTTGAAAAAAATTGCGAAATGTACTTAAAACGAGAGCGTAAGTTAAAGTCTTTCCTGCCCGACTTCGAAATATCCGTTACTCAATGCAATTATTGTTTAATTGCCTTTTCTATGTTAATTAACAGAGCATTAACATTAATGTGACCATTTCAACATAATGTAAGCAAAAAGTGCATGTAGCGCCAAAAAGTATGCAACGTTTCCTTTATAGCTCTGCCATTTATTATCCGAACTTTATGAAACTTTCAGAGATTGTAGATATTGGGCACATACATTACACTGCAAAACATGAGCTTCATATCTTTAAAATGGTTGGATTTCAACATTTTTTATTGTGGGGGCGGGAGGGGGCGTGTCCAAAATTTGAAATAAACTTGATCTGCGTAGGGACAATAGGAGTCTACATACAAAATTTGGTGGCTCTTGCTCTTCTAGTCTCCGAGATCTAGGTGTTCATACAGACAGAGGGACAGACAGACAGACGGATATCAACTCGGCTGTTGATGCTGATCAAGAATATATATACTTTATGGGGTCGGAGGTGCTTCCTTCTGCCTGTTACATACATTTGCACGACTTTAGTATACCCTCTTTTACTCTACGAGTATCGGGTATAATTATGCTCCATCTGGAAAAAATTATTCGATTGAAATATCAAGTGGCCTCTTGAAGAAAATATCAAAAAACAGTTTTTTTTTTATTCAAAAAAATTACTTCGAATAACTTTGTGAGTTGTTGTTTTTTATTTTTCCCGAAAAGTTCAGAAAGTACCAATATAAGTTTTTGATTCGATCAAATCTGTTACACCGTTCAAAAGTTATGATTTTTTGAACCTTTTATATGTTTCCGGATTATCTGGAGAACCATTGACGGTAGGGAAAATTTGGGGTTTTTTCATCTATCCATAGTACCATAGTATAAAAATGAGGGTGGCTGAGTTGATATGGAATGTCTGTTATCTATATATTTAAAACTGTTCAACCTGACTGACAGACTGACTGGTGACCGTCGCACAGCCTAAACGGTAAGAGCTAGAGGGCTGGAATTTGGACAGAAGTTTAATTAGGTGGTGAAATGCGTACTAAGACGGGGGTTTTGGAAAATTCCACCCGGAAATTCGGTTTGTAAAGACTGTAAATGAAATAAATTGAAATGTGATTTTCCGATGCTGGAAAATTCGACCTTAGGGTCGGAAAAAGTTTGTATTGGGAAAATTTTATTTTTCATCCGATTGACTTGAAACTGAATTTGTAAGTGATGCAAAATGCAAAATAGTATGCAAAATAATTGGACACGTATTTTCCCGATTTCGAAATATCTGTGCGCAAGGAAAATTCTCGGGAAATTCGATATGCAAAAATCTATTTTTCATCCGATTGACTTAAAATTCGGTTTGTAAGGATAGTAAGTGAAATAATTTTGTAACGTAATTTTCTTTTTTGTTCTCTATTTTTTAAGTATCCTTTTATAACTAGCCTTCTGCTACCCTTTTTGGCCACTTATGCTAGTGTGATATTGGGTTTTAACAGTACTTGGCAGTGTCCATTTGGGCTTACCGATAGAATGTAATTTTCAGATGTTGGAAAATTTGCTCAAGCCGCGAATTTTGAAAAATTATAGCGTTCATCCGAATTCAATGCAACTTTGAGGAATGCATTCCTTCGAATGGTTGGAGAATTGGTGAAAAATGTCCCAAAATGTGTGTTCAAGGCCAATCCTTATTTGTGGGCCGATCTTTATCAAATTGGGTTTGTAAGCTTTAAATTTTAAAAGTCCACCACCAAGATCGGAAATGTCAGGAGAGACTTTATTTTTAACCGCGGGCGGGGCATAAGAGTTAATCTCTGCTTTGAGCCGATGTATGTAAGATACTGTCAAATATTTTCCAATTTGTGAAGTCCACCCCCAAGTCGGAAAAGAAAAACTGATACTCTTATCGGTTAAAATAGCTTAACTGACGGCGGCGTAGCGAAGCAAGCCGGGTTATTTGCTAGTATTTTATATACTTAATATATTGTGTTTATCTTTGATTCAGATTATAAAACGAAAAAGCAATGCTAGCTTCATCTTTGCCGAGATTTAAATACACTTGAAGCTTTTGTGACTTCTTTGGAAGGCAGGAACTCTCCTGTGGTTATGGGGGCGTTTGTAGTGAGGTAAAGTTGCTGACCGTTTTAACATGGAAAGCCCAGCGCGATCCTGGCTTACAGCGTCTCAAGTCGACTCACACCTCCCCGTGGTAACCCCTGATAACAGAGCGATGCATCCGCAAAGCTGCTGGCTAACGTGAGCGGCGATCCTTTCCCTGGGGCAAATAGGGGGCATTACTTCGGGCTGTGGCTGGGTGGCTCAGCGGCTAGTGTGCGCGACCGCTGAGCATGAGATCGTGGGTTCGATCCCGCCTCGGAACATCTAATGAAAAGTTTTTTCTTTGAATAAACTTTTCACCCGGCCACACCTCTTTGCTGTTAGCGCCAGCAAGGCAGTAATTAGCCATGAAAAGCTTCTTAAACTGCCGTTCGGATTCGGCGTTAAACTGTATGTCCCTTTCTCTTGTGCTAAAGAGATTGAGAGAGGCTCGGCTTTGGCCCTTTGGGGCTGTGTCATCTTGACAAGCCAATTTTACTTTTACTTCGGGGTTGGCACTCGATTCTCGTCTTATTCATCCACCAATGAAAACTAAAAAAATGCCTCGGATACGGACCACCATCGATGACGACCCACGCAAACGTTTGAAGAACCACGATTTTATGATATGCACCTGAAATGTTCGCAGCCTCAACAGGGAGGGTGCTGATAAATAGTTAGTGAAAGTCCTCGAAAAATATTCATCAGACGTTACCGCACTCCAGGAAATGCGATGGACTGGACAAGGGAATACGTTGAGAAAAACATCATCAACCAATGCCCCCTGGAAGATCTTCTATAGCGGACATGCTACAAAGCACGAGTTTGGGTGCGGCTTTGCAGTCTGCGGAAGACTGCGTCGCTCTGTCATCAGCTTCACACCTGTTAACAAGCGACTAGCCGTACTCAGACTTAAGGCAAAATATTTTAATATTAGCCTTATCTGTGCTCACGCCCCAACAGAAGACAAGGACGCCGCGACGAAAGACGCATTCTATGAGCGCCTGGAATGTACATACCAGAGCTGCCCTGATCACTACATTAAGATCGTGCTAGGCGATTTTAACTAAAAAATCGGGAGAGAAGCCGTTTTTTGTCCGACAATCGGCCGATTTAGTCTGCACAATAAAACCTCCAGTAATGGAGAGAGGCTAAGAGATTTTGCTGCGGTCAGGAATATGGTCGTTAGTAGCACAAGATTTAAACACCGCGACAACCACATGGCGACCTGGAGGTCCCCTGATAATAAAACGGATAACCAGATTGATCACGCTGTGATAGACAGAAAGGCATTCATCGAGTGTGCTAGACGTAAGTACTTTCCTTGTTGCAGCCTAAGTACGCACGCGGCTCAGTGTGGCACATGCCGTACGCTCTAGTACACGTCGAAAGCTGAACGTCGAGAAACTGCAATCACAACGAACCTCCGAAGCCTACACAGCAAAACTCACCCATTTGCTCAAGGAAATTTCACTTTTCCCTTCAGGTATAAGTGAACAGTGGAAACATATTTCACACTCCATGAGTACGGCTGCGAAGGAGACTCTCGGATATGCCGAGCACTCCCGAAAACAGTCATGGTACGACGATGAGTGCCGCCGCGCTACTGCAGAGAAAGACGCTGCCTACAGGAGAACTCTGCAGTCGGGAGCAACGCGAACTGTCAAGGAGCGATATCGGAGGAAAAGGAGAGAGGAGAAGCGCCTTTTCAGAGGAAGTCGAAATCCTGTTCGGCATGAGTGAGACTCGAAAATTCTACCAAAAAGTTCGACGACTAGCCGAAGGTTTTAAGTGGTACTAGACAAATGGAGAAACTATTTCTCCAACCTGCTGGAAGGCGATGACGAACACAATGACGCCTCTGGAGAAGTAGTGGAACCACCAATCGATGATATAGAAATAGACCCATCGGACCATAACTAAGTTTGGTTAGCCATAAAAAGGCTAAAAAATAACAAATCAGCTGGAGCCGATGAACTGCCCGCTGAATTGTTCAAGGCTGGCGGCGAGGGGGTGGTAAGGTGCATGCACCAACTTCTATGCAGAATTTGGTCCAAAGAGAGTATGCCCTAAGATTAGAGTCTAAGTGTTCTCTGCCCAATACTTAAAAAAGGAGACCCTGCAATATGCGCCAATTACCGCGGGATCAGTCTCCTACCCATTGCATTTAAGGTTCTGTCATGTATCAAATGTGAACGTCTAAAGCCGAGAATGAGCAAACTGACATTATCGGCAAATCCGAACGAGCGGTAAGCAAGGTGTTTTCAGATATTGAGAAGCAGTCAAAACTCATGGGCTTAGCGGTAAATGAGGAAAAGACGAAGTTCCTAGTCTCAGCGCGCAGTGAACCTACGCGTCTTTGACAATCTGTTGCAAAAATCATATTTCTCAGTTTTTAGGTAGATGGTTGGAACCTTCGGGATATATTTAGTAATCAAGATTATTTATCGATCCGCCAAACGAATGGTAAGAATTGGATGAACGAAAGTCGAGTTATAAGGAAAACAAACAATAATAGGCAGCACCGGTCGCAACGGCGATGAGCAGCACTTCACAGGTACAGAGTATATTATAATCGGGCTTGACCGACTTTCTTACTTGTTTTTGTTACCGTTTTTCAACTTGAACATTATTAATGACATACGTTTTCAAATATACTGTGTGAAATTGGGCCGAATCTGTAATTCAAAACGTGCACTTGCAAGGGTATTAAAACTTCGGCACAGTTTTTAAATTTTCGCGCAATTCGTTGACTGACATACTCTCAGCAAAATGACACCCTTTTATGGCATCGTCCCTGAACTTTGACTTGTTCATCCCTGAACTTTGTCATGTTCATCCCTTATCCGTGTCATTTCCATCCCTGTACTGGTTGCTTCCATCCCTTAACATTTATTTGCCGCAAAATTTAAATTGATAATTGGCACACCAAGACAACCTAGTTTTTTTTTATTTTGAATCTGAAGACTGCTAAAAGTCAAGAGACAATCAAATATTAAAAATTTAATATCACTTAATGGACGCGTCCACTTCATTTGGCGTTACAAAAATCTAACTTTTGAACAGAACTTTAAAATTAATAGGAGTGTGAATTCCTGTAGTATTAAAATGAGCGTACGTTCAACCTTGTAGGTCAACAGGGTGACTCAGAAGTACGCCTGCCAAAGTTGAAAGTTTAATACACTAAAAAGTTTTATGAAATAGGCAAAATATTTGAATTTTGAATTTTCACATTCACATATCTCACTATACAAAACTGACTTTCATAACAACAAACAAAAGAACTACGAAGAAAAGAACACTTCACAAGACATTCTTCGGCAGGCTCTAGGTGGTCGGAGTCTTTCGCGTATCCCTCCCATTCTTTGCAGCTGGATCCATAATTTTTTTGTGCTGCCCCAAACTCAACGACGAGCAAGCCTCTCTTAGCCATGGTCAGTTCCACCCCTTTCCTCCCATTTAAAAGCCTTCTACCACATTATCTCTATTCGTTTCACTCACTTAATTTGTTGTTGTTATCAGCCTGCAAGCAGGCTATGAATCCAATTGGATCGACAAAAACTAAATGTATTCAGTTACATGTGCACTTATAAAATCAACGCAGATCTCACTACCTGAAAAGCTCTCCTTTAACTGAAGGACAAATTTTTGACAAAAAAAATATTATTTGACCAAAAAAAATTCTGAAATAAAACCTACAAGCAGGGGGACTACAATAAACACCATAAAATTAAGAAAAAATCACATCAAAGGAAATAAATATAAACAAATAAATAAAAATAAATAAATAAATTTTTAAAAATTGTGTTTTAGAAAAAAATATATATAAATAACTAAATAATGGTGGAAAAAATAATTTAACAAATAGAAGATGGACAAAAGAACATAAAAATTAAAGTATATATAAAATAAAAACTAAAGTTGCCGCCTCTTGGTAGGCGTGTCGGCCCCGCTGCTGTTCACCGCCAAATTAATAAATTTGATATAAAATCAAGTAAGGGAGCTGCAGTCGAGTGCCCCGACTACAAAATACCCTGTTCGTGTGTTTTTTCTTTACATACACACACACTCACACATACACACACTCCAACAAACACACAAACGCATGGCATGCGGCCGCGCGCGATAACTGACAATGCAAGACCCCCGCTCTCTCCCACAAGCAAAATTGATTCGTATATAACTTCGGTGTTTATTGTCCGATCTTAGTGATCTTTTCAGAATAGATAGATATTGGGCCTTACTTAATATATGTAAAGTTTGGAAGGTCTATCTTAAAAATTGTGGCTCTGACAGTTTCTTGCGCTTAAAGGGGGGAGGAGGAGGAATTTTCCAAATCTGAAACAAACTCGTATTGAATCGGGTATACACCTATCTACATGTAAAAATTTGTGGCTCTAGCTCTTATAGTCTCTGAGAAACACGCGTTCATACGGACAGACGGACGGACAGACGGACGGACAGACGGACAGGGCTAAATCGACTCGGCTGTTGATGCTGATCAAGAATATATATACTTTATAGGGTCGCAAATGTTTCCTTCTACCTGTTACATACTTTTGCACAACTTCATGATCCCCCTTTTCCCATTTTCAATGGGAACGGGGTATAAAAAACAAAAATCAATCTTCTTGTTGGCACTTTTCGGTTATGGTTTTTGCAGCAGATAGATGGATGGGCTGAGTTGAGCCTGTTCCGTAAAGATCAAGCCGTCATTAAGGCATTTCTTCACTGCTGGTGTTGGTGTTTCGCCAGAAAATGTTGTGCGGCTCATACAAAAGGGGTAAGCTATCCAAAAAAAATAGGGGAAAGTTAACTTTGGCTCGGCCGAAGTTTTGTATACCCTTGCAGCTTCCATTGAAAACAAACAATTTCTTTTTCGAACTTCTTCTTCGACCGATCATTCATACTGTAGCTATATGCTATATACATCCGATTTTGATAAAACTTTGTAAAATGTGTTAAAGTATATAAAATATGAATTTGCCAATAAAAAGGACATTTTCATTGAAAACAAAAAATGGGAGCTATATGCTATAGTCATCCGATTTTGACCAAACTTTGTAGAATTGTGTAAAAGCTTATAAAATAAGTGTAAGCCAATGATAAGGACGTTTTCATTAAAAACAAAAAAGTTGTTCTCACTAGAACTAGTTTTTCGACCGATCGTTCCTATGGCAGCTATATGCTATAGTCATCCGATCCGGCCGGTTCCGACAAATGTATATGTACCAGAAGACTTCGTGCAAAGTTTGGTGAGGATAGCTTTAAAACTGACGGAGGAGATAGCATAGAAACAGACGGACTGGGCTAAATCAACTCAGCTCGTCATGCTGATCAAGAATATATATACTTTATGTGGTCGGAGATGCTTCCTTCAATGCGTTACAAAATTCAGCACAATTTTATAATTTTTTTTATAAACTTTCCCGAACTGAATAGTATTAAGCAATTTAGTATGAAGGTCCCGTGGAACAGCCACCTACACTGAACCAAAAAATTGATCCATTCGGGATCAACTCTATCCAAAACGCGATTAATAATGGGTTGTTCTCGAAGTGGCGTAATTTAAACATGTCCGGGATCAACACTTTGATCCCGGTTTTTGCCTTGCCGGGCTTAATCCGATCCTTTCCGAGAGAAATTTGGAAACACATAAAAAAATTGACGGGGGCGGCGGGTACAACACCACCCACCAAACCCATCTCCTTTTGTTGTCATTCATTAAAATATTTTTTTTAATTTAATTTATTTTTTACCTACCCTGACTACGACTCGAACTCGGGACCACGAATGACGCACTCACTGACAGCGCCGCTCAGCCAACTCGACCACACCTGCGATGCTTTCAGCTTCGTCCAATTGCCATAATAAATTGACGGCAGACAATCCCGACTCGGATCGATATCAATCCTGCTCGTACTTAAGATTTTAATCCCGTTGCCGGGATCAAGTCATTCTTTTTAGGCTTAAAATTTTCCCGCCATTTTTTTTTCGTGTAGATTCGTAATGTAAGGTCCATATCAAAATTGTAAGACACCTTGTATTTTGAATATAATTTTCAAGATATATTAACGTATTGCATAAACCGTCGCTCACTCATATTGAAACGATGTAGACAAACGATTCAACTCAAATATATTTATTGCTCCAACAGTATAGTGTTTTTTAGCAAAATAAAAAATAAGTGGCATTTTCAACTTTATCAAGATGATAGGACACTTATAGTTTTATCACTTAGTCTATAGGAATGAAAAGAAAAACCATTTAAAATAATTCAAACCACTAATTTAGGCATTAATTATCGATCCCCTAAATCTTTCAACATCAAAAATTCTTTTTTTCATTGAATCAGATTCACTAATAACTGCGGTTCAAAGAGGTTCCATTTTCTTAAAATCGCACTTTTAAGGTTGCAAACACTGTAGTATCCTGTGTTTCCTGTGTTGTAGACACGTCTTGCGAGGATTCCCCAAATATTTTCAATTGGATTTAAGTCTGGTAAGCATGCTGGGGCCGGAGTGGCTCAGCGGTTAGTGTGCGCGACTGCTGAGCATGAGGTCGTGGGTTCGATCCCGCCTCGGAACATCTAATGAAAAGTTTTTTCTTTGAATAAAACTTTACACCCGGCCACACCTCTTGATGTTGGCGCCAGCATTGCAGTAATTAGCCATGAAAAGCCTCTCAAAACTGCCGTTCAGATTCGGCGTTAAACTGTAGGTCCCTTTCTGTTGTGCTAAAATTCGAAGCGCACAAGCCAAGAGATTTGAGAGAGGCTCGGCTTTGGCCCCTTGGGGCTGTTGTCATCTTGACAAGCCGATTTTACTTTAAGCATACTGTCCATTTCAATAATTCGACCGAACACTCTTGTAGAAAAGCTTTTGTGACCCGACTAGTGTGAACTCGGGCATTGTCTTGCATGAAAATATAGGGAGCTTCCCGGTTTTCATTTAAATAGGAGAGCAAACTATTTTCTAGGACTCGAAGGTAGTCTCCCTATCATTCTGCAGCTCTAAATTCCAAAATCCAGCTTTCCAAACTTATTGAATGCTTTCATTCACCAAAATTTCTTTTCGAAAAGTCCCCTGCCTTCTTAAATCACGCCAGTAATGACGAAATCCATCTGGACCTCTAGTTTAAGCTTTTTTCATCCGAAAAAATTACCTAAACAAATTAAAATTGATTAAAAATATGAAAACTAACAATGCGACATTAATTACCCAGGCCCAGTTTGTTGACAAGTTTTCTAGTGCAAATTCGATCCCAGCTGCTTTGTGGCGGGCTGTCAAATGAGGAGTTTTTTTATGTACACCTCTCACAATGTGATCAGATTTATTTAAGACTCTCCAGACCGTCATAATGGACACATTTTTTGCGCTGAGTGTAGCAAGTTGGGAGCATGAGTCGGTTGAATTGCTCGCTTTGTTAATAATGTGTCGCTTGCTACGATCATTTAACACTTGTTTTCGTCCAGTACTACCTTTTTGCCGTATTCTTCAGGATTTTTCAAAAAAATTGGCAGTAACTTTGCGACTGCGACCGATTTCACGTGATATTTGGCTTATATTCAAGCCAGACTTTGAAAAGGCAAGAATAAAGCCCTTTTCTTTCTCGCAAAGCAGTGTTGATCGACCCATTTTATTTCAAATTGCTTAAATTACAATCGTGAACAAAAAAAAATTACAAGTGGAGTTGTTTTTAACAGTTTTCGTTATGTGTCTAATAATTCTGATACAGCTGCAAGATAGCAAATTTCTATGACTTGAACGCAAAATTAACGGCACTTTTCCAAGCAATGATAAAAATCGCAACCAACGATAAATATTGTTTCTATTATATTCAAGTTCAGAAAGATTTTGCGAGGGAGAAAACGCAAGTTATAAAAGTGTCTTATAATTTTGATATGGACCTTAGAGTAAAAATGGCTCATGTCCTTTTGAAACCCTCATCTCTTTGGAAAAACGGATTCCGATTATAAGAGAAACTATCGTATACATACGTTTCATCGTCAGTGTGTTTTTGAATATTGATATTTCCGTTTATAGCCAGATTTGCGATTTTTAGTTTTATTTGTTCTAAGAATTGTAAATATTTTTTTGTTTGACTAGACTAAGAAGTATATCTCTTTTCTTTTTAAATTTTTGCGCCATCTGCTGACAGACAATATCTAAACAGAATGACACCCTTGTATGGCATCATCCCTAAGCTTTGTCTAGTTCATCCCTTAACATTATCGAACTAAACGGTCTGCTTCCAGCCCCCAACATTTATTTGCCGCAATATTTAATTCGATTATAAGCATAGCGCAAGGGATGGCAGAAAGCAAAAAACACTCACATATTTAATATCATTTGATCATTCGTCGCCGATGCGTCGGTTTTATTTTTCTGAGCTCCGTATAATCTATGCATTATTTATTTAAGACATAATTATTCGATCAGTATTGTTGTGCTCTAATTTACTTCTTGGTGAAGCATTGAATAACTTAGCGAAATATACATCATTGTAGTTGCGCCTAACTGCTCATTTTTATACCCTTGCAAAGGGTATTATAAAATTGTGCGGATGTTTGTAACGCATTAAAGGAAGCATCTCCGACCACATAAAGTATATATATTCTTGATCAGCATGACGAGCTGAGTTGATTTAGCCTTGTCCGTCTGTCCGTCTGTCTGTTTATATGCTATCTCCTCCGTCAGTTTTAAAGCTATCCTCACCAAACTTTGCACGAAGTCTTCTGGTACATATACGGTGCACATTTGTCGGAACCGGCCAGATCGGATGACCATAGCATATAGCTGCCATAGGAACGATTGGTCAAAAAACTAGTTTTAGTGAGAAAAACTTTTTTGTTTTTATGGAAACGCCTCCAAAGTACGTATTTCTTAGTTTACTATCCTTTCCCATTTCTTCACTAAGTTTGGTCGAAATCGGATGACTATAGCATATAGCTGCCATATGAACGATCGGTCACTTCAGGGAAACTTGAAAACTAGTTCTGTGAGAAAAACTTTTTGTTTTAATGAAAACGTCCTTATCATTGGCATACACTTATTTTATATACTTTTACACAATTCTACAAAGTTTGGTCGAAATCGGATAACTATAACATATAGCTCCCATTGGAACTATCGGTCGAAAAACTAGTTCGCGTAAGAAAAACTTTTTTGTTTTTAATGGAAAACGTCCTTTCATTGGCCATTTAACTTTACCCCTTTACCTTTTATCTTTTACACAATTCTGCAAAGTTTTGGTCGAAACGGATGACATAACTATAGCTCCCTAGGAACAATCGGTCGAAAAACTAGTTTTTGTAAGAAAAACTTTTTTGTTTTTAATGAAAACGTCCTTATCACTGGCATACAATCATTTTATATACTTTTACACAATTCTACAAAGTTTTATCAAAATCGGATGACCATAGCATATAGCTGCAGTATGAATATTCGGTCGAAAAAGAAGTTCTAGTGAGAAAAACTTTTTTTTTTAAATGGGATCGCCTCCAAATTTCGCAATTAACAGTGTATTATGCTTTTCCATGATTTCACCAAGCTTAATCGAAATCAGACATCTTCATAGTATAGATCCCCTAGAAAAGTAATGTCCAAAAAGTAGTCTTAGCAAAACTTTTTTGTTTTCAATGGAAGCTGCAAGGGTATACAAAACTTCGGCCGAGCCGAAGTTAACTTTCCCCTGTTTTTTACTTTGTTTTATGAGTTTTGTTACTCAAAATGTGCTTTTCAGTTAATAAATTCATACAATATAAGCCATTTTTCCTAAAAAGTCTTGTTTAAGCTTACAATTTTAAAGAATCTTTTTCCTTAAAATTTTCCAAATTCCTAAACTTAGCATATTTATTTTCCAACTCTTAAAAATATTATATGTTTTTGATGGACAACTTTGGGTAATTGAGTTCTTAAACTAAGTCCAATATTCCTGGGCTGTCGTTTTAGGTAAAATTTCAAGATATTTAATTTTAAGCAGTTTTAGAATATTTTTTCGCCCGAGTGTAAGGATTATATGAAATTTAAAATCCGAAAGCCCCGTCTTTGAACTCGCTCTTCGTTCTAAGGGTTGGTATTTCCTCCAAGGACTTCCACTCCGTGGTTTATTCATTGACTAAAAGCACACGAAATTTATAAGAAGCAGTTCAAGTACATTTGCCCATAGATGGCGGCACAAATATACCATTGTCATATTTCTCAACATGTTGACACTTTTTAAATTCCCACCAGGTGTAGCAATTTCTTTCAAGGACTTACACCTAGCGGATTATGCATTCGCCAAAAGCACACGTGTTAAGCTTAATATAAAACATGGTACAACTAACAAGGTACGACGCATATTCTTTTTATACCCTGTTCCCATTAAAAATGGGAAAAGGGAATCATGAAATAGTGCAAAAGTATGTAACAGAAGGAAACATTTCTGACCCTATAAAGTAAATATATTCTTGATCAGCATAAGAGCCGAGTCGATTTAGCCATTTTCGACTGTCCGTCCGTCCGTATGAACGCGTCGATCTCAGAGACTATAAGAGATAGATCCAAACATTTTTGCATGTAGGTAGGTGTATCCAGATCCAGATCGAGTTTGTTTCAGATTTGGAAAATCTCAAATCACTCAGGTAGCAGAGTTGAAAGCATACAAAGCAGATGATCAGACCCAAGCGCTTGTTACCCCTGAGTCGCATTTCTTTATACATATTTGTGTGTGTGCATGTGGAGTACAGTCGTTCAACAATGGGGGAGGATGGCTATGGTTTTTATACCCTGTTCCCATTGAAAATGGGCAAAAGTAAGTAACAGGGAGAAGGAAACATTTGCGACCCTAAAGTATATATATTCTTGATCAGCATCAACAGCCGAGTCGATTAAGCCATGCCCGTCTGTCCGTCCGTCTGTCCGTATGAACGCGTCGATCTCAGAGACTATAAGAGCTAGAGCCACAAATTTTTGAATGTAGGTGTATATCGGATTCAATACGAGTTAGTTTCAGATTTGGAAAATTCCTTCCCCCCCCCCCTTTAAGCGCAAAAAACTGTCACAGCCACAATTTTTAAGTTAGACCTTCCAAACTTTATATATATCAAGTAAGGGCCAATATCTATCTATTCTGAAAATAAGATCGGACAAAAAATACCGAAGTTATAAACGAATCAATAATATCTTTTGGGAGAGGGGGGCTTGCATTGTCAGTTACCGCGTTTGCGCGTTCGTGTGTGCGTATGTTAGAGTGCGAGTATGTGTATATGTGAATGGAAACACAAGAAGTCAAGGGAACAGGGTATTTTGTAGTCGGGGCACTCGACTACAGCTCCCTTACTTGTTTTTTTATGTGTTATAAACTGATTAAACTAAAGTCTTGCATACACAGCAGTGTGGAGCCATAGCAAAAAGACTTAAAGTCTCAAACAAAATTTAGAGGCAGAACACAAAAAATTCGTCCGCAGAGATGCTTCCCTCACGACTGTTGTACGCAGACTGACACTCAAGCGGCAAGCAAAGAGAGAGAGAGAGAGCGTATGCGGCTACCTTGTTAAGTATACCTTGCACTACATATCAGCCGTATAAACGGTGCCTAACCAGATGCCACCAGATGCCACCAGCTGCCAAGCCCCAGAAGCTGGAAGAGGAGCCACAACAGTTGGCACTGCCTTTAATGCGGCCGAAACTCATTCATAATCCCCAAAGTCGTCGGCAATCTGTGGACAGGGCGCGCCTCCAGCTTGTAAAAGATCGGAACAAAGAGCAGGAATTTGAGTTGGTGACGCGTACACCCACCAAGAAGTATATATCGCGTCAGGCTCAGCATTCGGGACTCGCGGACAAAATAGGACAACATGGTGCTGAACGGCCAAGCGACTCAAAAGAAAACATCGTAAAGTAGAAAAAATTTTCATATAAGTTTTGGAAGTAGTACGAAGATCAGAAACGTTGGATGCAGAAATATGTCATAAAGCAAGCTGTGGTAAAAGTAAAATAAAATAAAAAATTAAGAATAAAATGAAAACGTCTTGGCAGCCCAAGGCTCAACAGACGAATGAGAAATCTAAATGATACAATGATTATACCATGGTGAAACAATAAAAAGATGTTCCATATCACACATTCCAGCTCTCAACTTTGGGGTACTTATCGTTTTGTCAGTATGCAAAAAATTGACATTTTGAAGTAAGCAATCGTGTTACTTACGGAAACCATTAAAATTGATTTAACAATTTTGTAGTCCAACTATAACTTTTTGTAAATATACACTCAAATGGAAACTCTAACCTATTCAGTTTATTATACCCTCTTCCCATTGAAAAGGGGAAAAGGGGGATCATGAAGTTAGTGCAAAAGTATGTAACAGGGAGAAAGAAACATTTGCGACCCTATAAAGTATATATATTTTTGATCAGCATCAACAGCCGAGTCGATTTAGCCCTGTCCGTCTGTCCGTCCGTCTGTCCGTTCGTCTGTCCGTCCGTCTGTCCGTCTGTCCGTATGAACGCGTGTTTCTCAGAGACTATAAGAGCTAGAGCCACAAATTTTTGAATGTAGGTAGGTGTATACCCGATTCAATACGAGTTTGTTTCAGATTTGGAAAATTCCTCCCCCTCCCCCTTTAAGCGCAAAAAAACTGTCACAGCCACAATTTTTAAGATAGACCTTCCAAACTTTATATATATCAAGTAAGGCCCAATATCTATCTATTCTGAAAAGATCAATAAGGTCGGACGAAAAACACCGAAGTTATATACGAATCAATTTCGCTTGTGGGAGAGAGGGGGGCCTTCCATTGTCAGTTACCGCGTTTCGTGTGTGTTAGAGTGTGTGTGTTTATGTGTGAGTGTGTGTAAATGTGTATGAAAACACAAGAAGTCAAGGGAACAGGGTATATTGTAGTCGGGGCACTCGACTACAGCTCCCTTCTAATAATTTTTTGTTTAAATTAAATTTTAATATTCATGTTGGGTAGTGTAGTGCGTTTATAGCAGATATTTTAGGTAGCGGAGATCCTTTGTGTCTAATTTTGTAAAAATAAAAATATTTAATTTCAATTATAACATATTTTAAGTTAGATAAGTGGGGGTAAACATTTGGCAGTCACTGTGCCAAGGGTTTACAAGAGGCCAGCGCGACAGCTGTTCGTCTAGCATCAGCGGCTAACAGAAATGTGTTTGTTGTTGCATGCGATATTTTTTTTGTACTTGGGTTCTATGGCTTGAATATATTTTTATGGCAGGGGTATTTTAAGTAAATAAGTTGTTTTCATATAGGACTCTACTTTAGTTAATTCACAGTAAATTTACATTTGCAAATTATATCAATATTTCAATAAATAATTATGCCAAGCGATCACCAAATGGGACTGCAAACTTTAAAGGTACTAAACAGATGTACATACATACATACATATATATATACATGCATAGTCCAATTTGGATCTGCTTGAGAATAAGGGGGAAAGACAAAAAGAACAACTTACATTTATATATATCCAAAAGCTCCAACGTTGAAAGGCCTTCCAGCGGAGACGGTGTATAGCGACTTGCGAAATTGAGAAGAGCTTCCTGGATGTTATTTCAAGCCCAAAGCATCAGTTCTTGTGTTCCATGAACGATCACTCGAATATTTTGGATGAATATGTTCGACAAAGTAGACGCATTCAATAATTTCATCAGCACCTGAAGAAAAGTTAATTCCTTTATACTAAAGAAGAAAATTCAAAAATTTTAAGTAATTAGAAATCAATGACCGATCACGATAGCTTGAATAACTCCCAGGAGATAACTCCAGATGAGAGTCATGAAAGCGACGAGGGCAAGATCGAAGCCGAGCAAGAAATAAAGTCGGGCGAGATTCCAGACATATACGCCCATCTACTCCAACGGCATATGCTCCTGTACCCTGAAGATGGCACTCACAAACAGTGGGTCAATCCGCAATTAATAATTTTGTTTGCGACAGGTGACATAGCCCAGGTGACTGAAACCATTGTGAAAGATCTGAAGCACCCGATTGGCAAAGGTTTGATTGCCAGCGTGCTAGTGGAGGAGTCTATACGTGAAGAGATCATCAACAGATTACGTTCACGTCTGCAGCCCATGGACGAGCGCTTACACCAACATCCGAACTATATGAGATCGATGAGATTGATTGATCGCTTGAACTGCTCGACGATACATATTGAAGAGTTCGAAGAAGCAGACATAAAGAAGCGTTACGGACACATGAAACCAGGCTCTCCAATAGTTGTTTTGGACTTTCCGCAGTACTATTTTGGCGATAAGCCATCGGCCGTGATAACACTGAGCACGTTTCGGAACTTCAACGAGGCCGTTAAGTTATTCAAAAGGGAGGGGTTAGATTTCGAATCAGTTTCTGTGTGGTCGGACAAGTTGGCACAGTGCTTTGAGTTGGTGACCAGACTGCCACTTCCTACACACTGGACCTTTAATTGTATGAATGTGCCCCTCGACTTTCTGGGAAAACTTGAACATACTAATGTAACTGTTTTAATCAACCGAAACATTCACCATGAGGTTCATACCATAAATGGCAAACTCAAAACTATTTCATTTCCCATTAATAATTAAGTTACGTATGTTTTAACGACTCCTAAGAGTGATGTGCTTTTTATTTATATCTGTTTTCGTTGAAATAGCAGATGAAAGCAGCGCTGCTACACTCATAAAAAAGACCCAAATTAGCCCTCAAAATTAGAAATTATTTTCTCCCTAAAAAAATAATTTCTAAATATTATGGAAAGCTTTTCTTAAACAGCGGCTAGTGTGCGCGACCGCTGTGCAAGAGGACGTGGGTTCGATCCCGCCTCGGAACATCTAATGAAAAGTTTTTTTCTTTGAATAAACTTTACACCCGGTCACGCCTCTTCTGTTGGCGCCAACTTTTGTAGTAATTAGCCACGAAAGCTTCTCAAGCTGCGGCGTTAAACTGTAGGTCCCTTTCTCTTGTGCTTAAATTAGAAGCGCCCGAGCCAAGAGATTGAGAGAAGCTCGGTTTTGGCCCTTTGGGGCTGTGTCAACTAGACAAGCCATTTTACTTTACTTTTTCTTAAACAAAGGGCAAGTAACCTTGAATATAAGAAAACAATTTTAAGAATTAGAATGTTTTTCTGAATCAAAGAAAACTTTTTCTGACTGTCAGAAAAACAATTTTTAATATCTGAAATTTTTTCTAATATGAAGAAAAATATTTCTCAATAATAGAGATATTTCCTTTAAAAAGAAAAATTATTTCCTAATAAAGAGACAAATTTTTCTACATAACAGAAAGGTATTTTCCTAAAAGAAGAAAAAAATTGTTTTAGACGAGAGAGTACACGGACGAACATGTGTAGTCCGCTAGTCATTATGTGAATTCATAAAAGCAGCATAAACTGGAACAAATTTGATTTTGCAAATTGAAGAAATCATGAATTTCATAGCATAAACGTAGTATAAATTTTAATGTACCTCATAGCGTGGCCGATTGAGCTTCACATTTTTACGCCCAAAGTTAGTTATGACAAGTAAAGGAGCTGCAGTCGAGTGCCCCGACTACAAAATACCCTGTTCCCTTGATTTCGTGTGTTTTTTCTTTACATACACACACACTCACACATACACACAAAAGCATGGCATGCGGCCGCGCGCTATAACTGACAATGCAAAACCCCCCTCTCTCCCACAAGCAAAATTGATTCGTATATAACTTCGGTGTTTATTGTCCGATCTTGTTGATCTTTTCAGATTAGATAGATATTGAGCCTTACATGATATATATAAAGTTTGGTAGGTCTATCTTAAAAATTGTGGCTCTGACAGTTTTTTGCGCTTAAAGGGGGGGGGGGAGGAATTTTCCAAATCTGAAACAAACTCGTATTGAATCGGGCATACACCCACCTATTTGTGGCTCTAGCTCTTATAGTCTCTGAGAAACACGCGTTCATACGGACAGACAGACAGACGGACAGGGCTAAATCGACTCGGCTGTTGATGCTGATCAAGAATATATATACTTTATAGGGTCGCAAATGCTTCCTTCTGCCTGTTACATACTTTTGCACAACTTTATGATCCCCCTTTTCCCATTTTCAATGGGAACAGGGTATAATTAGCTAAGTGGCTTACGAAATGGGTGCTGGCTGAGAGGTTACGACTGCCATCTTTCAATTTTGTTTTGACGGTTCGAATTCCCGTTAAGAATCATTAAATTTTTTTTTTCATTTCGGCTCAACGTAAGTTCAAAATGCACATACACGGATGTTGTAATATAAACCAGGTTTATAATATAAACCATATAAACCAGGGTTCCCCAAGAAGAGAGGCTCTCTGTCTCTCTCTGTCTCTCTCTAACACACTTTGAGGCTTTGCTTCGGCACGCATTCGGCTTGAATCGTCGAATGTGTTCGGCCCCCCGGGGCATGGCTGGGGAACGCTGTTATAAACTGACGGGGAGCGCTCTTCACTCGATTGTTTCCCCACACACCCCTCTTCCAAAAAAACGGTGCTGTGAGAGTGGGTTCATCGCTATTCTCTCAAATGAGCTTGCTCTCCTCTCTCAGTTTGTTTTACTCACCCTCCCCGCCTAAAAACACCAAACCGAACGAATTTAGCTTGATTTCAAGCGCGAAATTCTTGAAAATTCAAGAACGAATAATTTTTTTTTTAAGAGCGCTCGTTCTTAAATTATTCGTTCTACATTTCTCTGGGTGTTCTTGTCGCGCAGTGTACTATGAGTTGTGACGTCGACTGGGACTGGATTGAGCTTTATATAGATGCATTCAAAGAGACGTACCAAGCAACCCTTAAACTGCAGCAGAAGCAACTTGCTTACAGTGACTTCTTTATACTATGGATGGAGCTCAAACTGAAGTGTGAAAATAGCCAAAGCAACTAATAGGCTAAGCAACTCTCAAGAAAAGTTTTCTATAACGAAAAATGTTAATTTATTGGTGTATTACGAACAGATAAGTACTTACATCATAAATATTCGATGTCAAAATTACGAAATAAATGCAAATTCTTAATCCAAAAGCGAAATTCTTGATCCAATAATTGACTTTTGATTCCGATTTTTTTGAGTTTTCAACTCTATTTATTTAACTTTGCGTTCTCCGATCGAATACTTATGTTAGTTAGTATATCTGAGCACAGACTCAACGGGGAATCCTTCACAAAGACATACAAATTAAAATTGACAGAGTCATGCAACAATGGACTGGACAGGATCAAGTACAAATGATCGCATAAAAAGTTAAAGGACTTAAAGTTTTATCCACCAAAGAATAATTTGAGTGTTCTTCCTAGTGCTTTTTGAGGAATCGGTTTTTTGGAGCTACATGCAATTCTTGCTAACATAATGTTGAAATGGTCACTTTAATGTTAATGCTCTGTTAATTAACACAGGGAAAGGCTATTAAACATTAATTGCTCTGAGTGACGGGTATATCCAAGTCGGGCAGGACGGACTTTAACTTGCGCTCTCGTTTCGGTTGCGATCGTGAGCAGAGCAGACCGAAAAAATGGGTTGAGAGTTATTTACGCGCTATGCTATTAAATAACATGCATTTATTAGAAGGCTTTTGCTGTACACTCCAAGTTAGCCTACTTTTCGCCTTATAATTAAAACGATATGCTATCAGTCGTCCATTATTATAGTAGGCCTTGATTAATCAAAATGTGCCTTGCCTATGAATAAAGTTAGAAAAGGTTTCATTTTTAATTTGGTTTTGCCAGTGAATGGTCGATTTCGACTTTGTTTTCTGTTTTTTCTTTTGTCATAGAACTCCCAACACAACACCGAAGTTTCCGAAATAGAACATTGCATCATCGCTTTATAATATATTAATTTGTAATATTTTTTTTTCTTCATCGGAACATTGGCTTTCCTTTTCATGGAATATGGCCAAATCTGTTTTATCTTCCAAATTGACAGATGGCTGAGCGTTCGAGATCTGAAGATCAGTTACCAGTTTCTCCAAGTGTTTAAGTGACTCTTCAGTGACTTCTGGTACATCTCCACCCAGAAATGGTTTCATTATACCCTGTTCCCATTGAAAATGGGAAAAGGGGGATCATGAAGTTGTGCAAAAGTATGTAACAGGTAGAAGGAAGCATTTGCGACCCTATAAAGTATATATATATTCTTGATCAGCATTAACAGCCGAGTCGATTTAGCCCTGTCCGTCTGTCCGTCTGTCCGTCCGTCTGTCCGTATGAACGCGTGTTTCTCAGAGACTATAAGAGCTAGAGCCACAAATTTTTGCATTTAGATAGGTGTATACCCGATTCAAAACGAGTTTGTTTTAGATTTGGAAAATTCCTCCCCCTCCCCCCTTTAAGCGCAAAAAACTGTCAGAGCCAAAATTTTTTAGATAGACTTTCCAAACTTTACATATATCAAGTTAGGCCCAATATCTATCTATTCTGAAAAGATCAATAAGATCGGACAATAAACACCGAAGTTATATACGAATGAATTTTGCTTGTGGGAGAGAGGGGGGGTCTTGCATTTTCAGTTATCGCACGCGGCCGCATGCCATGAGTTTGTGTGTATGTTTGAGTGTGTGTGTATGTGTGAGTGTGTGTGTATGTAAAGAAAAAACACACGAAATCAAAAGAACAGGGTATTTTGTAGTCGGGGCACTCGACTGCAGCTCCCTTACTTGTTTTTAATTTGGCTTTGCCAGTAAGCTGTCGATTTCGACTTAAATTTATTTATTTATTTTATTTAAACATCCTAGTGTTACAAGTACAAGAACTTTAAGTTTATAACACTAGTCACAAATGTAGATCCAGCAATGGAAACATAAAGAGTTAAATTAACATTAAGAAGATATAGCATTTGATATTATTAATTAAGAATACAGTAAATTAGATTGGATTTTGGTGTAATCTTAACCTAGTATAGTTTAATTTTTTTTTTTTTCTATGTTGTATTTATATTTATCCTGTACTATAGTGTGTGTTGAGTTTAGCTCGAAATAAGGGTGCGCTACTAATTGATTTTAGTTTAGACTTTGTTTTTTTTATACCCTTGCAGAGGGTATTATAAAATTGTCCGGATGTTTGTAACGCATAGAAGGAAGCATCTCCGACCACATAAAGTATATATATACTTGATCAGCATGACGAGCCGAGTTGATTTAGCCCTGTCCGTCCGTCTGTCTGTCTGTTTCTATGCTATCTCCTCCGTCAGTTTTAAAGCAATCCTCACCAAACTTTGCACGAAGTCTTTTGGTATAAATACGCTGCACACTTGTCGGAACCGGCCGGATCGGATGACAATAGCATATTGCTGTAATAGGAACGATCGGTTGTACATACTTATTGTACATACTTTGGACACATTTTTACAAAGTTTTATCAAAATCGGATGACTATAGCGTATAGCTGCAGTATGAATGATCGGTCGAAAAATAAGTTCTATTGAGAAAAGCTTTTTGTTTTAAATGGGATCGCCTCCAAATTTCGCATTTAACAGTGTATTATGCCTTTCCATGATTTCACCAAGTTTAATCGAAATCAGACATCTTGATAGTATAGATCCCATAGAAAAGTAATGTCCAAAAAGTAGTCTTAGAAAAACTTTTTTGTTTTCAATGGAAGCTGCAAGGGTATACAAAACATCGGCCGAGCCGAAGTTAACTTTCCCCTATTTTTATTTTTATTATTTCTTCATCGGAACATTGGCTTTCCTTTTCATGGAATATGGCCAAATCTGTTTGATCTTCCAAATTGACAGATAGCTAAGCGTTTGAGATTTGAAGATCAGTCACCAGTTTCTCTAAGTGTTAAAGCGACACTTCAGTGACTTCTGGTACATCTCCAACCAATCGCTCAGTTAGACGCTTAACACTTCTACACTTCTTTCTTTCCCTAATTCGTTCGCCTTCTGCCTGTACACTATTTACAGTAGCTTCTTCATCCATACGAGTAATTATTTTTTCGTTTTTCGAGAGGGCTCTGCCCTTGAACTCTTTACTGAGCCTGTAGAAACATCGGTTTGCAAGAGTTATTTTTTGGATCTCCAGACTGATGTCGCTGTTTTCGCTATTAATCGTCGTTCCGAGGTAGACAAAGTCCTTTACAACCTTGAAATTGTAGTCTCCCATAGCAAATGATTGTCCAAGACGCATAGACTCTCTGCACAATGAAACTGGAAACTTCGTATTCTCCTCATTTACCGCTAAGCTGAAAACGCCTTGCTTACCGCACGTTCGGAGTATATACTCCATTAGCAGATATTAGGAGATTACACGATAAGGTATAGGTCTGCCTAAAACCTCTTCTGGTATCGAAAGGCTCTAAGGAGTCCTTTCCTATTTTGACGGAGCTTCGTGTGCTTCTCAGCAATTATAAGTAATTGCTTATTAATTCCTAATGATCTAATTAAAGACAATTACTCAAATTATTCTTTGGTGGATAAGACTTTGTCCTTTAACTTTTATGCGATCATTTGTACTTGATCCTGTCCAGTCCATTGTTGCAAGGCTCTGTCAATTTTAATTTGTATTTCTTTGTGAAGGATTCCCCGTTAAGTCTGTGCTCAGATATGCTAACATATGAAAGTATAGCCGTAATATCAGTACTATGTGTTAATTTATGTCGTTAGTGCCTCAAGTGTGGTATTGGTTAATCTTATACTCTGTACAAAAGAGTATATTAAGTTTGTGCAAAAGTATGTAACAGCCAGAAGGAAGTATCTGCGATCCCATAAAGTATATATATTCTTTTTATCAACATCAACAGCAGAGTCGATATAGCCATGTCCGTCTGTCCGTCCGTCTGTCTGTCTGTCCGTATGAACGCAAAGATCTCAGAGATGATAAGAGGTACAGGATCGACGTGTATGTGACGAAAACTTCATATACTTGCAGGCAGATTAAGTTTACTTTCAATTTTTGCCCCTTTATATCTTCCACGGTCAACATTTGCATGAAATTATCCTCTAAACATTAAATTATATGGACCGTACTATCGATTCAAATAAAGATTTCATGCATTTTTCTGAATTTTATGTGTTTTTTTATTTAAAACTTTCCTATTGCTCTTAAAAAATCACCGTTTAGATACTTCGCGAAGCTCGATACTGCTAGCATCTTTCCTAAAATTTAGAAAATTTTTTTTGTGTTTTGAATTAGTCAATGCAAAGCGCTTTCGGAGCGAAAACCGCTTTGAAACAAAAAAAAGAGAGCCGCTCAGAGAGAGATCGTGTCTGCACAATCTTTTCGGTTATGTTACGAAGCAGAGCATATTGAAAAAACAATAACTGTCATTTGCGGCTAGGGCATAGCTCGCAAGTAAATGCTGACTACTCTTTTCGCTGTCTGCAAATAAGTGTCTTTCACTCACACAATAAAAAGACTCAGACAGAAACTGATTTTGTCGCGTCTGGCCTTGACCCCTCGCGCTCTGAGCAAGACAGTTATTTCTGTTTTTCTTTTCGCTCAAGTCAAACACTGATCGTTTGCTTGAGTTAAATGAAGCAAATTGTCTTTTGAGTATGTATTGGTTTGCTATGCGACTGTTGCGTTCTTTTTGTTTGCATTATACATATACATGTACATTTATATGTATGTTTTTAGATGCACACGAAGGCAAAGATCATTTCTGTTGAGTTTTTTAGTCAAACTGTCTCTTTGGTGAGGAGTCTTTGTGTGAGCGAAAATCGTATTACTCTTCATTTAGCACGGACACTTTGACTCGGAGTAGTAAATGCAAAAGCGATTGAGCGAAAACCGCTTGAAAAAAAAAAAGAGCCGCTACAGAGAGATCGTGTCTGCACAAATCTTTTCGGTTATGTTACGAAGCAGAGCATATTAGGAAAAAAAACAATCAACTGTCATTTTGCGGCCCATGGACATGAGCCATTTTTACTCTAAGGTCCATATCAAAATTATAAGACACTTTTATAACTTGTGTTTTCTCACAAGAAATCCACCTCGCAAAATCTTTCCTAAACTGGAATATATAATAGAAACAATTATGACGAACGAAGAAAAACACACTACGCAATGATAATTTTCCGTTGGTTGCGATTTTTATCCGAATTTTGCGTTCAAGTCATAGAAATTTGCTAGCTTGCAGCTGTATCAGAATTATAATTATTATAACTAAGTTGTTAAAAACAACTCCACTTCTAATTTTTTTTTCTTCACGATTGTAATTTAAGCATTTTGAAATAAAATGGGTCGATCAACACTGCTTTGCGAGAAAGAAAAGGGCCTAATTCTTGCCTTTTCAAAGTCCGCTTGAATATAAGTCCAAATATCACGTGAAATCAGTCGCAGTCGCACAGTTATTGCCAATTGCAAAAACGTAGTACTAGTAACGAAAATCAGTCTAATACGAAGCAGCGACGCATTATTTACAAAGCAGGCAATTCAACCGCCTCATGCTCCCAACTGCTCCACTAGCGCAAAAATGTGTCCACTATGACGGTCTGGAGAGTCTTAAATCAACCTGATCACATTGTGAGAGGTGTACTTAAAAAAATTCCAAAGCAGCTCGGATCGAATTTGCACTAGAAAACTTTGTAAATAAACTGGGCCTCGGTAATTAATGTCGCATTGTTAGCTACATTTCTAATCAATTTTTAATTTGTTTAGTAATTTTTTCGGATGAAAAAGTTTAAACTAGATGGTCCAGATGGATTTCCCGTCATTACTGAGTGATTTAAGAGAGGAGCCCCTTTTACTTTTCAAAGAGAAATTTTGGTGGCGGGTCAGCAATGGCTTGGGAAGCATTCAATAAGTTTGAAAGCTGGATTTGCAATTTACGAGCTCCAGAATGAATAATGCAGACTACATTCGAATCCTAGAAAATAGTTTGCTCCCCTATTTAAATAAAAAACCGTGAGCTCCTATATTTTCATGCAAGACAATGCCCTAATTCACACTAGTCGAGTCACAAAAGCTTTTTTACTGGAGTGTTCGGTCGAATTATTGGAATGGCCAGCATGCTTACCAGACTTAAATCCAATTGAAAATATTTGGGGAATACTCGCAGGACGTGTCTACAAGGAAAACACAAGATACGACAGTGTTTGCAACCTTAAAAGTGATTTTGATAAAATTTTGTAGAAATGTGTTAAAGTATATAGAATAAGAATTTTACAATAAAAAGGACGTTTTCATTAAAAAGGTCGTTTAAAAACTAAAAAGTTTTCCTCACTCGAACTAGGTTTTCGACCGATCATTCCTATGGCAGCTATATGCTATAGTCATCCAATTTCGACCAAACTTTGTGGAATTGTGTAAGAGTATATAAAATAAGTGAATGCCAATGAAAGGGACATTTTCATTAAAAACAAAAAAGGTTTTCTCACTAGAACTAATTTTTTGACCGATCGTTCCTATGGCAGCTATATGCTATAGTCATCCGATTTCGACCAAGCTTAGTGAAATTATGGGAAAGCATAGTAAACTAAGAAATACGTACTTTGGAGGCGTTTCCACTAAAAACAAAAAAGTTTTTCTCTTTAAGACTACTTTTTCGACCGATCGTTCCTATGGGAGCTTTATGCTATAGTCATTCGATCCGGCCGGTTCCGACAAATGTGCAGCGTATATGTACCAGAAGACTTCGTGCAAAGTTTGGTGTGGATAGCTTTAAAACTGACGGAGGAGATAGCATAGAAACAGACAGACGGACAGACGGACGGACAGACGGACAGGGCCAAATCAACTCAGCTCGTCATGCTGATCAAGAATATATATACTTTATGTGGTCGGAGATGCTCCCTTCAATGCGTTACAAACATCCGCACAATTTTATAAACCCCTTTGCAAGGGTTTAAAAGAATTTTTGATGTAGGAAGATGTAGGGGATCGACAATTAATGCCTAAATTGTCTATATTTTTTACAATGCATTAATAGATTTTTTACTTCCATAACGTCAAAATATACCAAATTTATGGGTTAAACTATATTTAAAGTCTTGAACGTCGAGGTTGAGGGTTCAAATCCCCGTAGGAGCATCTGTTTTTATTTTAATTTTTTTTTAATTTTATTAATTTCTTAAAGATGTTTTTAGCATTCTCTATATTTCATACATTGCATTTATTGATTTTTTACGAACATAACGTCAAAAGTCGGTCAAACCCGACTATAACATACTCTGTACCTGAGAAGTGCTGCCCATCACCGCTGCGACCTGTGCTGCCCATAACTGTTTGTTTTCCTTATAACTCGACAAGCGTTCATCCGATCTTTACCATTCCTTTGACGGACCGATAAATAATCATGATTACTAAATATGTCTAGAAGGAACGTATCTATAAAAACATCCATCTATAAAACTGTGGGAGATATGACGTTTTTTACCAATTTGCGGGGGCGGGAGGGGGCGTGCCAAAAATTGAAAATAAACTTGATCTGCCTGCAAGTATAAGAAGCATAGGTCCCATACATGTCAAACCTCTATCTCTTACCATCTTTGAGATCTGTGCGTTCATACGGACAGACAGACGGATATGGCTAGATCGACTCGGCTGTTGATGCTGATCAAGAATATATATACTTTATGGGGTCAGAGATGCTTCCTTCTGGCTGTTACATACTTTTGCACAAACTTATTATACTCTATGTATCTTTGTTACAGAGTATACAAATACATTAGACCATTAGACTATTTTTTAAGCACTCGAATTTCTTAAACTTTTTTACCTAAAATTTAAAGATTTATTTTATATTTATATATATTTAACATTTTTAAGGCAATTATTGCCTAAAAGAAAATTTTAGGTCATTAAAACCAGATTCCTAAAATTTTAGGAATCACTTTTTTATACCTCTGTTCCCATTGAAAATGGGAAAGGGGGGATCATGAAGTTTTGCAAAAGTATGTAACAGGTAGAAGGAAACATTTGCGACCCTATAAAGTATATATATTCTTGATCAGCATCAACAGTCGAGTCGATTTAGCCCTGTCCGTCTGTCCGTCTGTCCGTCCGTCTGTCCGTCCGTCCGTCTGTCCGTATGAACGCGTGTTTCTCAGAGACTATAAGAGCTAGAGCCACAAATTTTTGCATGTAGATAGGTGTATACCCGATTCAATACGAGTTTGTTTCAGATTTGGAAAATTCCTCCTCCTCCCCCCTTTAAGCGCAAAAAACTGTCAGAGCCACAATTTTTAAGCTAGACCTTCCAAACTTTACATATATCAAGTAAGGCCCAATATCTATCTATTCTGAAAAGATCACTAAGATCGGACAATAAACACAGAAGTTATATACGAATCAATTTTGCTTGTGGGAGAGAGGGGGGGTCTTGCATTGTCAGTTATCGCGCGCGGCCGCATGCCATGAGTTTGTGTGTATGTTGGAGTGTGTGTATGTGTGAATGTGTGTGTATGTAAAGAAAAAACACACGAAATCAAGGGAACAGGGTATTTTGTAGTCGGGGCACTCGACTGCAGCTCCCTTACTTGTTTCTCAGTGTAGGTTAGGGACAACAGGCTATATAAAAATTATTTTTTTGTGTCCTTAGTTGGCCTGACCAGAAGCTCTGACCAGTGACCAGGCCAACTCCTTGCGCCTGGTCAAATTTTTTCTGGATAGCTTACCCCTTTTGTATGAGCCGCACAAAATTTTTCTGGCGAAGCACCAACATCAGCAGTTGACAAATTTTTTTTTCTGTGAAGAAATGCCTTAATGGCGGCCTCATTTTTTACGGAACGGGCTCAACTCAGCCCATCCATCTATCTGCTGCAAAAACCATAACCGAAAAGTGCCAACAAGAAGATCGATTTTTGTTTTTATACCCTTGCAGAGGGTATTATAAAATTGTCCGGATGTTTGTAACGCATAGAAGGAAGCATCTCCGACCACATAAAGTATATATATTCTTGATCAGCACGACGAGCTGAGTTGATTTAGCCTTGTCCGTCTGTCCGTCTGTCCGTCTGACCGTCTGTCCGTCTGTCCGTCTGTTTCTATGCTATCTCCTCCGTCAGTTTTAAAGCTAATCTCACCAAACTTTGCACAAAGTCTTTTGGTACAAATACGCTGCACATTTGTCGGAACCGGCCGGATCGGATGACTATAGCATATAGCTGCCATAGGAACGATCGGTTGAAAAACTAGTCTTAAAGAGAAAAACTTTTTTGTTTTTAATGGAAACGCCTCCAAAGTCCGTATTTCTTAGTTTACTATCCCTTCCCATGATTTCACTAAGTTTGGTCGAAATCGGATGACTATAGCATATAGCTGCCATAGGAACGATCGGTCGAAAAACTAGTTCTAGTGAGAAAAACTTTTTTGTTTTTAATGAAAACGTCCTTATCATTGGCGTACACTTCATCTATATACTTTTACACAATTCTACAAAGATTGGTTGAAATCGGATGACTATAGCATATAGCTCCCATAGGAACGATCGGTCGAAAAACTAGTTCTAGTGAGAAAAACTTTTTTGTTTATAATGAAAACGTCCTTATCATTGGCATACACTTAATTTATATACTTTTACACAATTCTACAAAGATTGGTTGAAATCGGATGACTATAGCATATAGCTCCCATAGGAACGATCGGTCGAAAAACTAGTTCTAGTGAGAAAAACTTTTTTGTTTTTAATGAAAACGTCCTTATCATTGGCATACACTTATTTTATATACTTTTACACAATTCTACAAAGATTGGTCGAAATCGGATGACTATAGCATATAGCTCCCATAGGAACGATCGGTCGAAAAACTAGTTCTAGTGAGAAAAACTTTTTTTTTTAATGAAAACGTCCTTATCATTGGCATACACTTATTTTATTTACTTTGGATACATTTCTACAAAGTTTTATCAAAATCGGATGACTATAGCATATAGCTGCAGTATGAATGATCGGTCGAAAAAGAAGTTGAAGTGAGAAAAACTTTTTGTCTTAAATGACATCGCCTCCAAATTTCGCAATTAACAGTGTATTATGCTTTTCTATCATTTCATCAAGTTTAATAGAAATCAGACATCTTTATAATATAGATCCCCCAGAAAAGTAATGTCCAAAAAGTAGTCTTAGAAAAACTTTTTTGTTTTCAATGGAAGCTGCAAGGGTATACAAAACTTCGGCCGAGCCGAAGTTAACTTTCCCCTATTTTTTTTATATCAAATTTATTAATTTGGCGGTGAACGGCAGAGAGGGCGACACGCCTACCAAGAGGCGGCAACTTAATTTTTTATTTTATATATTTTTTAATTTGTTCTTTTGTACATCTTCTATTTGTTTAATTATTATTTCCACCATTATTTAGTTATTTATAAATATTTTTTTCTAAAACACAATTTTTAAAAATTTATTTTGTTTTTATTTTATTTATTTGTTTATATTTATTTCCTTTGATGTGATTTTTTTCTTAATTTTATATGTGTTTTGTTGTCCCCCTGCTTGTAGGTTTTATTTCAGAATTTTTTTTTTGGTTAAATATTATTTTTTTTGTCAAAAATTTGTCCTTCAGTTAAAGGAGAGCTTTTTCAGGTAGTGAGATCTGCGTTGATTTTATAAGTGCACAAGTAACTGAATACATTTAGTTTTTGTCGATCCAATTGGATTCATAGCCTGCTTGCAGGCTGATAACAACAACAAATTAAGTGAGTGAAACGAATAGAGATAATGTGGTAGAAGGCTTTTAAATGGGAGGAAAGGGGTGGAACTGACCATGGCTAAGAGAGGCTTGCTCGTCGTTGAGTTTGGGGCAGCACAAAAAAATTATGGATCCTGCTGCAAAGAATGGGAGGGATACGCGAAAGACTCCGACCATCTCTTGTTTGTTGTTATGAAAGTCAGTTTTGTATAGTGAGATATGTGAATGTGAAAATTCAAATTGTGCAGCAGTTAGTGTTGCGTATCGTCTAGTACTTCGTGTCTTGCGACATCGATGTTTTTGATATTTTGGAAGTAAATCATGGATGCAATGTTGCCATCGATGTTTTTCAAATTTAAAGAGTCGGACACTATACATTCAAGCAGTTTCTTCCTTGAGATTAAACAGAAATAAATTATTAACGTAAATTTCTTTTAAATAAAAAATATTTAATTAAAATACAGCAAACAAATTCTAGCACTAATGTCCCTTCTAAGGCTCTAGATCAATTATTTATTATTATTATTAAGTCTCTTAAAAATTTTTCAAATTTTTATTCAGGATCATTAAACGCTCCAAAACTTACATTTATTAAGTCACAAACAATACCTTCCAGCCAGAGCTAGCAATTGCCCGTTTTTCGTTGTCCAAAAATAACAGTTTTTTACGGTCCCTTTGAGCAAAAAGTCAGAGTTGAACCGTACACATCGGCTCATGAACGAATCGCTCAGTGCTCAACGAACAACCAATGGATTGTTTAAATTTTGCTCTGTTCATTGACTGAGCAGATCGTGAGTGAGTGAGGTGTCTGTTTGGGCTTCCCAGTAGACCAGAGAACGATAGTAAAACGAGACTGTCGTAGAATGTTCGTAAACGGACTTACAAACGAGACAAATTTGCGATTTGCAAAGTAAAAACGAGGATAGCGGGTGAAAAATGATATACAAAAAGAAGAGGACAAGGAAGGGCGGAAAGTATTACGACGACGAAAGTCCGCAAATATCATTACGGCTTAAAAACGAGTGATATGCGGGGGAACGTGCTTTTAATACCTTTTTTTATATTTAGAGATTATGTCCAGTTCCTTCTTTAAATAGTTATTAAAAAACATAACATTTAAAACTTTAACTCAGAAGTTCAAAATGTATGACCTTTTGGCCAGCTGTTTTTTTTTAATAGAGCTTAGTTGAGCATGATTGATCTGTTTTTGAGCTGAATTATTTCACAATGGTGGCTGGTTGTTTTTTACTGTGACTGATTGTCAAATTAGTTAGTCAAGGGACCTTTCTGATATTGGATACAAGTAAAAATGACTCCCAAGGATACGCAAAAAGCCCCGTATCGTTCGGATCGGTTTGAAACTTTAGGTGAGTCTTTCGGCATTTTGCTCATCTACTGACTCTTAATGTGCGATCGCTCAGTCAGATCGCAGTATATAAATCAGCGTTCCCCAGCCATGCCCCGGCGGGCCGAACACATTCGACGATTCAAGCCGAATGCGTGCCGAACCAAAGCCTCAAAGTGTGTTAGAGAGAGACAGAGAGAGGCAGAGAGCCTCTCTTCTTGGGGAACCCTGATATAAATTGTTATTGAAAGAGCAACACAAGCAACGCTCAACTGAGAACAGTCAACTGAAAACAAAAACAAAGAGAAACGAAGTATTCTGCTCAGAGCGAGAGCAAGCGTGCATGAATTTATTCGGATTTCTTATTGAGCAGACCGCAAAGGCAAAAATGTTCAATTGTTATTTACGAGCTTTGCTTCCAGCAAATGAGTGGATCATTGTCCTCTGACTGACGACATTTTTTTAAGAATTGCCGTAAAAATGATAATTTCATCTGCTCCGCAAACTTTTGGTTTATTTGATATTTCTTAACTCAGAAAGGAAAACTTTGGTTTCTTAGAATCGTCTGTTGACGATGTTGATGCTTATGGATATTTTAGGATATTAATGCGATTATTTCCTGCTCAAGCGCTTCGGCAGCTCGGTCAGCATTGTATATGAGAGATATATGACAGATGCTATCCTTGACACTGCACAGTAGGTCATTTAACATCTTTTTATGTGCGAAATTAATAAGAACCACAAAATCATGGCATTCAAACTTAAACTTGTAAGAATTTCATGAGTTCATAAGAATGAAGTCAACATTAAGTGCGCTGTGGACAAATCGACCGACATTTGATTTCACTCATCACTTTTAATTTTCCTAAATACTTACTACTTTGGAAAAATATATCCATGCGGATGCACACATTCCAACACCACCGCAATTGAACGCAATTAAAAGTTATTAAAGAGTTTAAGAGACACAAATTGGTCATCTTACCTTTCTTTGTGATGCATCGATAGTGAAAAAAACCATCGATGTTTTTAGCTTCGATGAAAACATCGATGCATCGATGTTACCATCGATGTTTCTCCAGCTCTAACACGCAGGGCCCAGCTGGGGCCATAACAGGTTTAAGATCATTCTCAATGTCTTAAACTGCCGCGAAAATGTTGATGCATGCAGATATAGAAAATATGCCAAGGAGACAAGAGATCTTTTACGTACAAAGTATCCAGAGAAAAAACTTACTTCCACTGTCGATAAAATATGGGATCATGGTGACAACAACAACTTTGATCGATGGGAGAGTTGTCAAAAGAAGCCCAAGAATCTAAAAACAAGGACTACAAAAGATAGAGGTAAGCAAACACGTGCTAAATATCGTTACATTAAGAAAACATGGACCTTTTCAACAAGTTGTCGGCCTCCTCTGATCCCCGTATCTTATCTCACAGGCACAGGACTCTCAAGATATCAACCATCGAATATTCACCAGAAATATCAATTCTATTAAGCACTAATGAAATGAATACATATATTGACAACCTTATAGAATAAAATTAGCCTTTCCCAAGTTAGAAAAATAAATTATTTTAGTAAGTAAAAATTATCTTTTTTATAAAATTTTGTTAATTTTAAATAGTTTAAAAAACATTATTTCTAATTAATCGATTTAAGGCCCTATTCTCTTTCAGCAAAAAAATTTTTTTCGACTTTTTTTTTTTTGCATTTTTTTATAGCTTGGACATTTAAGAATATAACCCTAAAAGGATTTTTTTGAAATTCGAAATACTTTCGAAGATATAGCCCTTTTAATGTCCCAAAGTGACCCGATTTGCCTAGCAACTGCAAACTTTGAACGCGTTTATCTCGAAACCACGTTTTTCGAGCTGGCGGCCACGATTCCGCCAGTTCTACTGAACCGATTTGGATGAAACAAAGTTTAATCGACGTAGAATTGTCACCATTCTGGCCCGTAGTAAAATAAAAATTTTTTGCGATTTTTTTACTATTTTTTTTTTACACTAAACTACAAAAAAAATGGGTCCAAATTCGATGTCAATTTCAAGTGGCCGCCATTTTGTCAAAAAAATCGCAAAATTTTTTATTTTACTACGGGCCAGAATTACATCTATGCTGATCATAACCCTATATTTTTTTTTTGTTCAGACGCTCCTGAGGGCCGGAATCGTGGCCGCCAGCACCATGCCTTTTTTTGAGGGCCAACTTTGACGGTGCCATCATCTATGGACAGCCCCTATATCGCGGCGAAAAAATTTTTTTATTTTCTTTCATTCATTACTAATTCAATAAAAAAACAAAATTCAAATATCTTTTTGCGTTTTCAAATGAGAATTTTTTCAAAAAGGTCCAAAAACAGCAAGCTGAAGGAGAATAGGGCCTTAAAAAATTAAAATATTTTGCCTATTTCATAAAACTTTTTTAGTGTATTAAACTTTCAACTTTGGCAGGCGTACCTCTGAGTCACCCTGTTGACCTACAAGGTTGAACGTACGCTCATTTTAATACTACAGGAATTCTCTATCATCGTCCTTTTAAAATTTTTCAAATGTCTCTTTCCGTTCAAAAGTTACGATTTTTGCAACGCCAAATTCGCGAATCAGGCCACTGTGCGACGCGTCGCCGACGAATGATAAAGTGATATTAAATTTTTAATATTTGATTGTCTCTTGACTTTTAGCAGTCTTCAGATTCAAAATAAAAAAAAACTAGGTTGTCTTGGTATGCCAATTATCAATTTAAATTTTGCGGCAAATAAATGTTAAGGGATGGAAGCAACCAGTTCAGGGATGGAAATGACACGGATAAGGGATGAATATGACAAAGTTCAGGGATGAACAAGTCAAAATTCAGGGACGATGCCATAAAAGGGTGTCATTTTGCTGAGAGTATGTCAGTCAACAAATTGCGCGAAAATTTAAAAATAAAAGAAATAAACCTCTTGGTCAAAACTAAACAAAACGAGAATGTTGAGCTAACTTTTTCTGTACCGAAGTTTTAATACCCTTGCAAGTGCACGTTTTGAATTACAGATTCGGCCCAATTTCACACAATATATTTGAAAACGTATGTCATTAATGATGTTCAAGTTGAAAAACGGTAACAAAAACAAGTAAGAAAGTCAGTCAAGCCCGATTATAATATACTCTGTATCTGTGAAGTGCTGCTCATAGCCGTTGCGACCGGTGCTGCCTATTATTGTTTGTTTTCCTTATAAATTGACTTTCGTTCATCCAATCTTTACCATTCCTTTGGCGGATCGATAAATAATCTTGATTACTAAATATATCCAGAAGGTAACATCCTTCAACCTAAAAACTGTGAGAAATATGACGTTTGCAACAGATTGTCCAAGACGCGTAGGCTCACTGCGCGCTGAGACTAGGAACTTCGTCTTTTCCTCATTTACCGCTAAGTCCATGAGTTTTGACTGCTTCTCAATCTCTGAAAACGCCTTGCTTACCGCTCGTTCGGATTTGCCGATAATGTCAATATCATTGGCATTTGCAAGTAGCATTACATCTTAATAAAAGATGGTGCCCGATCTGTTAGCATTTGGGCACTGGCGCAGTATATACTCCATCAGCAGATTAAAGAAGTTACACGATAAGGTGTCACCCTGCCTACTATAAAACCTTTTCTGGTATCGAAAGGCTCGGAGAGGTTCTTTCCTATTTTGCCGGAACATCGTGTGCTTCTCAACGTCATCATGCAAAGTCGCCCTTATCGGTGTGTCGAAAGCGGCTTTATAATCAACAAAGAGATGGTAGGTGTTGATTTTCGTCGCATGGCTTTTCTCCAGTATTTGTTTCAATGTGAATATTTGGTCTATGGTGGATTTACCAGGTGTAAAGCCACACTGATAAGGTTCGATCAGTTTGCTCATTCTCGGCCTAAGACGTTCACATAAGATACATGACAAAACCTTATATGCAATGGGTAGGAGACTGATCCCGCGGTAATTGGCGCATATTGCAGGGTCTCCTTTTTTAAGTATTGGGCAGTGAACCCTTAGACTCTAATCTTAGGGCATAATCTCTTTGGACCAAATTCTGCATAGGAGTTGGTGCATGCACCTTACCACCTCCTCGCCGCCAGCCTTGAACAATTCAGCGGGCAGTTCATCGGCTCCAGCTGATTTGTTACTTTTTATGGCTAACCAAACTTAGTTATGGTCTGGTGGGTCTATTTCTATATCATCGATTGGTGGTTCCACTACTTCTCCAGAGGCGTCATTGTGTTCGTCATCGCCTCCCAGCAGGTTGGAGAAATAGTTTCTCCATTTGTCTAGTACCACTTTTGGATCTGTGACAAGATTTCCGGCTTCGTTCTTACATAGTGAGGCTCCGGGCTTAGAACCTTCGGCTAGTCGCCGAACTTTTTGGTAGAATTTTCGAGTCTCACTCATGCCGAACAGGATTTCGACTTCCTCACGCATTCGCATTTCCTGCTCATTCTTTTTCCTCTGAAAAGGCGCTTCTCCTCTCTCCTTTTCTTCCGATATCGCTCCTTGACAGTTCGCGTCGCTCCCGACTGCAGAGTTCTCCTGTAGGCAGCGTTTTTCTCTGCAGTAGCGCGGCGGCACTCATCGTCATACCATGACTGTTTTCGGGAGTGCTCGGCATATCCGAGAGTCTCCTTCGCAGCCGTACTCATGGAGTGTGAAATATGTTTCCACTGTTCACTTATACCTGAAGGGAAAAGTGAAATTTCCTTGAGCAAATGGGTGAGTTTTGCTGTGTAGGCTTCGGAGGTTCGTTGTGATTGCAGTTTCTCGACGTTCAGCTTTCGACGTGTACTAGAGCGTGCGGCATGTGCCACACTGAGCCGCGTGCGTACTTAGGCTGCAACAAGGTAGTGATCCGAGTCTATATTGGCTCCTCGGAAAGTACTTACGTCTAGCACACCCGATGAATGCCTTTCTGTCTATCACAGCGTGATCAATCTGGTTTTCCGTTTTATTATCAGGGGACCTCCAGGTCGCCATGTGGTTGTCGCGGTGTTTAAATCTTCTGCTACTAACGACCATATTCCTGACCGCAGCAAAATCTCTTAGCCTCTCTCCATTACTAGAGGTTTTATCGTGCAGACTAAATCGGCCGATTGTCGGACAAAAACGGCTTCTCTCCCGATTTTTTAGTTAAAATCGCCTAGCACGATCTTAATGTCGTGATCAGGGCAGCTCTGGTATGTACTTTCCAGGCGCTCATAGAATTCGTCTTTCGTCGCGGCGTCCTTGTCTTCTGTTGGGGCGTGAGCACAGGTAAGGCTAATATTAAAATATTTTGCCTTAAGTCTGAGTACGGCTAGTTGCTTGTTAACAGGTGTGAAGCTGATGACAGAGCGACGCAGTCTTCCGCAGACTGCAAAGCCGCACCCAAACTCGTGCTTTGTAGCATGTCCGCTATAGTAGATCTACCAGGGGGCATTGGTTGATGATGTTTTTCTCAACGTATTCCCTTGTCCAGTCCATCGCATTTCCTGGAGTGCGGTAACGTCTGATGAATATTTTTCGAGGACTTTCACTAACTATTTATCAGCACCCTCCCTGTTGAGGCTGCGAACATTTCAGGTGCATATCATTAAATCGTGGTTCTTCAAACGTTTGCGTGGGTCGTCATCGATGGTGGTCCGTATCCGAGGCATTTTTTTAGTTTTCATTGGCGGATGAATTAGACGAGAAGCCCGAAATAAAGCCCCCTATTTGTCCCAGGGAAAGGATCGCCGCTCACGTTAGCCAGCAGCTTTGCGGATGCATCGCTCTGTTACCAGGGGCTACCACGGGGAGGTGTGAGTCGACTTGAGACGCAGTAAGCCAGGATCGCGCTGGGCTTACCATGTTAAAACGGTCAGCAACTTAACTTCACTACAAACGCCCCCATAACCACTGGAGAGTTCCTGCCTTCCAAAGAAGTCACAAAAGCTTCAAGTGTATTTAAGCCTCGGCAAAGATGAAGCAAGCATTGCTTTTTCGTTTTATAATCTGAATCAAAGATAAACACAATATATTAAGGGTGACACGTCTGTTTAACACACATACAATTTCACCCAACACACAAACTCATCACAACACAAAATCTACACGGGCAATTTCAACACAAGCAAATTCTACACTATGCAATTTTAACACAAGACAATTTTTTCATATTCTATTCCAACACATGTCAATTTAACACATGTCAAAAATAAAACAAGGAATTTTACCACAGACATTCATGGATGTTTTTTCCATTTCGCACAATGTGTGTATCGCCAAGTAGTTTCATTGGGATTCAAGAATCGGTACGAAAAAGATGAAGAATTTTGTCAAGCAATCAAAATGTTGTTGGCACTGGCATTCGTACCAAACCTCTATGTGTGCCAGGCTTACGAAAAATTATTAGAATCGGAATTCTTTATTTCAAATAATGACCATTTAATGCCTATTATTGAGTATTTTACAACTACTTGGATCGGACGTAAACATAGAAATGGGCGTCATCAAGCACCAAAATTTTTAATCAATTATTGGAACTGCAGTGAGGCTGTTATAAATGACACGCCACGGACCAATAACAGCGTTGAAGGCTGGCATAACGCCTTCAATGGTAAAATCCAAGTCTCGCATGTGGCAATGGGAAACTGTGGTAGATACATTCCTGGAGCAGCAGTCAGCAGGCAGAGAGATTTCAGTAAAAAAAAGAAAGAAATATCGGGACTACGATGCCAGACTAAAAATGTTGTGTGCAGTTTCAAGCCCAATTGTGACCTAATAAAATATTTAAAATGTATTTCAAAAAATGTAAAAATCTAAAATTATAAAGATAATTTTTTGATGAATTTGTCTTGTGTTGTTTTTTTTATAGGTTTCATTGGAAACAAATTTTTTTTTAAAAATCGCAAATAACCTTCAGTTTTATTTTACAGAATTTAAGTCCCGGCTTGAAGGTCATAAGATCACTTTAAATCAATTTGTTAGTGCTCAAGTTGTTGAGTGTTAAATTGACGAATGATTGCATTGAACTGTGTTAAAATTGGTTGTGTAAGACTTGTATTGTGTTAAAATTGTAATGTGTTGAAGTTCCTAGCGTTAAATTTGTGCTGTGTTAAATCGACGAGTGTTGAATTGACGTGTGTAGAAATTGTTTTGTGTTGAAATGACTTGTGTTTAATCGACGTGTTAAAATTGTTTTGTGTTAAACAGACATGGAACCATATTAAGTATATAAAATACTAGCAAATAACCCGGCTTGCTTTGCTACGCCGCCGTCAGTTAAGCTTTTTTAACCGATAAGAGTATCAGTTTTTCTTTTCCGACTTGGGGGTGGTCTTCACAAATTGGAAAATATTTGACCGTATCTTACATACATCGGCTCAAAGCAGAGTTTAACTCTTATGCCCCGCCCGCGGTTAAAAATAAAGTCTCTCCTGACATTTCCGATCTTGGTGGTGGACTTTTAAAATTTAAAGCTTACAAACCCAATTTGATAAAGATCGGCCCTCAAATAAGGATTGGCCTTGAACACACATTTTGGGACATTTTCCACCAATTCTCCAACCATTCCTCAAAGTTGCATTGAATTCGGATGAACGCTATAATTTTTCAAAATTCGCGGCTTGTGCAAATTTTCCAACATCTAAAAATTACATTCTATCGGTAAGCCCAAATGGACACTGCCAAGTACTGTTAAAACCCAATATCACACTAGCATAAGTGGCCAAAAAGGGAAGCAGAAGGCTAGTTATTAAAGGATACTTAAAAAATAGAGAAAAAAAAAGAAAATTACGTTACAAAATTATTTCTCTTACTATCCTTACAAACCGAATTTTAAGTCAATCGGATGAAAAATAGATTTTTGCATATCGAATTTCCCGAGAATTTTCCTTGCGCACAGATATTCCGAAATCGGGAAAATACGTGTCCAATTATTTTGTATACTTCACTTACAAACTCAGTTTCAAGTCAATCGGATGAAAAATAAAATTTTCCCAATACAAACTTTTCCGACGCTTTTCCGAGCATTTTCCGACCCCAAGGTCGAATTTTCCAGCATCGGAAAATCACATTTCAATTTATTTCATTTACAGCCTTTACAAACCGAAGTCAATCGGATGAAAAATAAAATTTTCTTCATTCAAGCTTTTCCGACGCTTTTCCGGCTTTTCCGGGTGGAATTTTCCAAAACCCCGTCTTAGTACGTATTCACCACCTAATTAAACTTCTGTCCAAATTCCAGTCCTCTAGCTCTTACCGTTTAGGCTGTGCGATGGTCACCTGTCAGTCTGTCAGTCAGGTTGAACAGTTTTATATATATAGATGACAGACATTCCATATCAACTCAGCCATCCTCATTTTTTTTATTTCAAAAATTTTTTAATGGCTATATTGAAGTACTATGGATAGATGAAAAAACCCCAAAAATTTGTTCCCCTACCGTCAATGGTTCTCCAGGTAATCCGGGAACACATAAAACGTTAAAAAAATCATAACTTTTGAACGGTGTAACGGATTTGATCGAATCAAAAACTTATCTTGGTACTTTCTGAACTTTTCGGGAAAAATAAACAAACAACTCACAAAGTTATTAGAAGTATTTTTTTTGAATAAATGTTCAAATGTATTCTTTGTTGAATTTTCTGGTTGATTATTGAACTATAATCAATCCTCGACCTTGAGCCTGCTAACATTCACTTTGACTAAAAAAAAAACTGTTTTTTGATATTTTCTTCAAGAGGCCACTTGATATTTCAATCGAATAATTTTTTTCCAGATGGAGCATAATTATACCCGATACTCGTAGAGTAAAGAGAGGGTATACTAAAGTCGTGCAAATGTATGTAACAGGCAGAAGGAAGCACCTCCGACCCCATAAAGTAATTATATTCTTGATCAGCATCAACAGCCGAGTTGATATCCGTCTGTCTGTCTGTCCCTCTGTCTGTATGAACACCTAGATCTCGGAGACTAGAAGAGCTAGAGCCACCAAATTTTGTATGTAGACTCCTATTGTCCCTTCGCAGATCAAGTTTATTTCAAATTTTGGACACGCCCCCTCCCGCCCCCACAATAAAAAATGTTGAATGGCTCCAACAATTTTAAGATATCAAGCTCATATGCAGTGTAGTGTATGTGCCCTATATCTACAATCTCTGAAATGGCAGAGCTATAAAGGAAACGTTGCATACTTTTTGGCGCTACATGCACTTTTTGCTTCCATTATGTTGAAATGGTCACATTAATGTTAATGCTCTGTTAATTAACATAGAAAAGGCAATTAAACACTAATTGCATTGAGTAACGGATATTTCGAAGTCGGGCAGGACAGACTTTAACTTACGCTCTCGTTTTAAGTACATTTCGCAATTTTTTTCAAGGTGGCAGACAGCCTGAGAGCTCGGGAATCAATTTTTTTTTAATATCCAATTTTGGGTCTTTGACTGATTTTTCAAATATTATGTAAGAAATGTCCCAACAAATTAACAATTAATCAAAACTAACCAACAAATTGACTAATGTTAATTTGTTGGGACATTTCGCACCCGAAATTGGATTTACAAAAAAATTTAAGAAAATATCAAAAAACAGTTTCTTTTATTTAAAAAAATTACTTCTAATAACTTTGTGAGTTGTTTTATATTTTTTCCGAAAAGTTCAGGCGAAAGTACCAAAAGCGGTTTTTGGTTCGATCAAATCCGTTACACCGTTCAAATGTTATGATTTTTTGAACATTTTATGTGTTTTCGGATCATCTAGAGAACCATTGACGGAAGGAGAAGAAAATTTTGGTGTTTTTTCATCTAATTATAGTAATTCAATGTAATAGGCATAAAAAAATGTTTATACTCTGTACCAAAGGTACATAGAGTATAATAAGTTTGTGCAAAAGTATGTAACAGCCAGAAGGAAGCATCTCCGACCCCATAAAGTATATATATTCTTGATCAGCATCAACAGCCAAGTCGATATAGCCATGTCCGTCTGTCTGTCCGTATGAACGCACAGATCTCAAAAATGGTAAGATATAGAGGTTTGAGTTGTATGGAACTTATGTTTCTTATACTTGCAGGCAGATCAAGTTTATTTTCAATTTTTGCCACGCCCCCTCCCGCCCCCTCACATTGGAAAAAACGTCATATCTTCCACAGTTTTATAGATAGAAGGTTCGTTCCTTCTATTTAGTTAATGGGATTCTTTATCGATCCGCCAAAGGAATGATAAAGATCGGATAAACGGTTGTCGAGTTATAAGGAAAAGAAACAATTATGGGCAGCACAGGGCGCAACGGTGATGGGCAGCACTTTACAGGAACAGAGTATGATATAGTCGGGCATGACCGACTTTCTTTCTTGTTGGAAATATAAAAAATTGGGGTGGCTGAGTTAATATGGAATGTCCCATATGTTTCTTATACTTGCAGGCAAATCAAGTTTATAATCAATTTTTGCCACGCCCCCTCCAGCCCCTGCAAATTGGAAAAAACGTCAAATCTCCCACAGTTTTATACATAGAAGGTTCTTTCTGGACATATGTAGTAAAGGAATCGTAAAGATCGGAAAACCGATACTCAAGTTATAAACAAAACAAAGTTCGCTGCTGCAGCGCTGCTTTCAGCTGCTTTTTTTAATTATGTACGTGAAGTTTACTTTTATGAACATTCCGTAACAAATTTCAGCTTCTTAGCTAGTCGGGTGCTGAAGTGCCAAAATTTTGGCCAAAAAATTAGATTTCTGGCCCACTTTGGAATGCTATAAACTTTAGAAACTTTTTTTAGATTTTCCGGATTTTAAAAATTTATGTTAATCAGTTTGATAAGTTTCGATCAGATGGCAGAATCCGAAGTAGCAGCATGTTAATTGTAAAAAAAACCAAATCCTAGCTCTCAGCCAATCCTTCACTTCCAAGTCACTGCTTTTCCCTCATTGTTCTCCAATTCCCACTTTCGGCGGCTACCTGCCGTGCCAATTGATGTCAAATTTATAGCGACAAATAACCGAAAGCCTGCCACATAGTCCTTACACACACTCAAGCACAAGCTTAACTGTCCAGCCACGCCTTTACTCCCACTTGCACGACCCAACCTCAGGCTCTCCTTCAGCTTGTTCACATTTGGAGCATCATTATTGCATTTTGATTTTTCGGTGTGAATTTGTTGAGCAACCAAAGGGGCCACCGGGAACGGGTGACGCCTGAGTGTTGGTACACTTATGTGTGTGCTCTCTCCCAGATGAGTTATGGCCTGACTGCCTGCCTGCCTTGGAGCTGGAACTGTGCCCAGGACGACCAGCAAGCCGCAGCTTGCAGTTATGTTCGTCTCTTTTATTTTTGGTGTGGAGAAACATATTAATGCAATTTTATTTAAATTATGCAACATTTATGCCATTTGGCATTGCTTTTGATATATTTGTTTTACATGCGCTGCCGTCTGCCGATGTCCTTGACAAGGAGCCTAAGGGCCGGTTACAGCAGTCGGAACTGTTTTTATTGTCCGCTTTCATTTCGTCCCTTCTTTAAGCACTTATATTTATGGGCATCAACCGATTTATGCCAAGGCATGATAATTTTAAATGTTAATTACACTTGTTGTCAGTTTTTGCTGCGAGCTCCGAGGTCAATTTGGCAATTAAAATATGAAAGTCTTTGGGAGATTCAATGTCTGACACATCGGAGCGTAGGGACAATTTTTAAGTTTAATGATTGAATGGAAATTGTGGTGTGCGGCAGATGCTTTTGGTAATGAGTGTGGCGAATGCAAAAATGGGACAATTAAATTCTGACTGGATGAAGACAAGAAAATGAAAATGAGTAATCATTTTAACTCTGAAACTCTGAACACTCTGAAAAAAGGACAGACTGTCTATTTTGCCATTGTCGAAGTTCCATAGGCTCTCTTCTGGTCTACAAAATTTGTTTTTCAAGGAGACCCAAATTTCCTAGCAACTGCCAACTTTAAACTCGATTTTCTCGAAACCAAGTTTTTCTAACTGGTTCGCAGCTTCTCACAAGTTCTACTGGACCGATTTTGATAATGTAGGGCTCAAAGGACGCAGAATTGACGCGGCTTTCGCCCGAACCTCAATCATTGAAAAAAAAAACAATTTATTACAATTTGTTTTGTGCACTGGACTGCAAAAATATTGTCAAAATCGATTTCTCATTTTAAAATGGCAACAACTTTTACAAATTACATTTTTTTTGCTTTTCGATTCTGCTTCGGGTCATTCATTCCTAACAACCTCCTTTTTTCCGTTTTGCTTTCCGATAATGGTGACTTCCGGAAAGCTGCGAACCATTAACACATCTTTTTTAAGAAGACACTATTTTGAAGGCCAAGATCTTTTTGAGCAGCCCTCGCATTCAAGCATTATTTTTAATGAATTGTGCAATCAAATACAAAAAACCAAAGTATAACATCTTTCCCCTATTTTTTTCCACAAGTTTATACAAAACAGGTCAAATTCAGTCGCCTTGACCAGAAGAGGGCCTTAAATTAATTAGATGGGAATAACCATTGTAAAACTAAGACAGTCGAATCCTCGTTAATGAATTTGGTGACTTAAATTTCCTGGTGCAGCTTTATATTTTACTCATTCGAGTGCAGAAAGAAATATTGATCCCCAAAAGATTATAAATCAAAGCATAAAGGTATATTTAAAACAGTTGTAACTGGGACCACTCGGAAATAAGGACAGGTCGGATCAGTGGTTCACACAATTTTAACACCGCCGGTTCGGTTCACTTGGAGCTAAATAAACCACTGTTTCGGCTCGGTTCAGTGGTTCACTCTTTATTATTAGTGTATTTTATGAAGGGCTTTTTCCGTTTCCGAATATTTTGACTTTATGCATACTTTCGAAATTGAATTCTTAAAAAACAATTGAATAGCTATAACATCATTATAAATATCTTCTATTCGGTCTTCGTTCAGAAGTATTTCACTTCGAAACCAGTCCATTATTTGATTGGATTGTCTTACAGATACGTCGGACTGCAAATCGAACGAAAGGAATACGTACCGTGCTTTTACAAACGTTAGCTATCGCTTAGGAAAATAATTTCCTGGCAAAACTTGGATTTAGGTCAAGAAGCACCACTGAACATTAAGAATGGAGAAAAGAATACTCACACAAATCAATTAGCAACTTACAAAAAGAAATGCAGTCTAATGACAGGTATAATAACACTGTGCAAGTCGAAAAAAAAGACTCGACCAAACTCGACGGATCCCCCCTATTTCGGGTCCTAGGAATCGAACTGCATCATTACTTTTTTAAGTTACCACGAGCCCTTCATACGATTTTTTTTTTGTTTTTGATCAAGTTTGTCAGTTTCAAGGGAACCACACATTTTTGGTCGGTGTCAAACTTCAGCAAACTTTCATGTAATGTTACTAGCTAAAAGTTTTGGAAACACTGCAATCCCCGATATTGGGGTTAAGAGGGCCATTCGCGTCACTTTGTCAAAAAAACCAAACTAAACTTATTTTTTTATGGATTTTTCGCTCATGTTTCTCCAGTATTCAAGTTTTCGGTCTGATCCTCATAACCAAATGTAGATCTTGTTATTCCATGTAAATAGTTATAAGAAAGCTGATGAAAAACGATGAATTTGGCACCCTACTAAAAGGAAGGAAAAAATTTCCTGTGATTCCATAAAGGCAGTCATTAACAATTGCATAGGAGTGCAACGGTCTGAAAATTGGCAGGCTTATGCTAACAACATGATAGCATATGTCCTTAAAAACTCATTTTCTTCATCATCATCAAGACCATATTGGACAGCAACTTCCTACAGAGTCAGATGAACACGGTGAAAGACTTCATCAAATTTCTGCTCCTCAAGAACATTGGTACAGCGGTAGAAATCTTCACACATTGCTGGCTGACATATGCTGGAATTTAATCACTGGAATTTGACGAATAGTCCATTAGACATCATGCCTTAGTACATATCAAACATTAATTACACACTGCATTCACATAACATAAAAACAATGAATACATTGTTACTCTTCAAAGAACAATAAAAAAAAAATAGGGGAAAGTTAACTTCGGCTCGGCCGAAGTTTTGTATACCCTTGCAGCTTCCATTGAAAACAAAAAAGTTTTTCTAACTATGACTACTTTTTGGACATTACTTTTCTATGAGATGTATTTTATACAGATGTCTGATTTCGATTAAACTTGGTGAAATCATGGAAAAGCATAATACACTGTTAATTGCGAAATTTGGAGGCGATCCCGTTTAAAACAAAAAGTTTTTCTTACTAGAACTTCTTTTTCGACCGATCATTCATACTGTAGCTATATGCTTTAGTCATCCGATAATGATAAAACTTTGTAGAAATGTGCCCAAAGTATTTACAATAACAAAAAACAAAAAAGTTTTCCTCACTCGATCTAGTTTTTCGACCGATCGTTCCTATGACAACTATACTCACTATAGTCATCCGATTTCGACCTAACTTAGTAGAATTGGGTAAAAGTATATAAAATAAGTGTATGCCAATGATAAGGACGTTTTCATAAAAAACAAAATAGCTTTTCTCACTAGAACTTCTTTTTCGACAGATCATTCATACTGAAGCTATATCCGATTTTGATAAAATTTTGTAGAAATGTGTTGAAGTGTATAAAATAAGAATATGCCAATAAAAAGGACGTTTTCATTCCTCTTTCGAACTAGTTTTTCGAACGATCGTTCCTATGGGAGCTATATGCTATGGTCATCCGATTTAGACCAAACTTTGTAGAATTGTGTAAAAGTATATAAAAGAAGTGTTTGCCAATGATAAAAACGTTTTCATTAAAAACAAAAAAGTTTTTCTCCCTAGAACTAGTTTTTCAACCGATCGTTCCGAAGTTTTGTATACCCTTGCAGTTTGTTGTTCTAAATAAGACTATTTTTCGGACCTTACTTTTCCATTGGAGCTCTACTATAAAGAAGTCCGATTTCGACCAAATTTAGTGAAATCATGGAAAAGCATAACAAACTAACATGTACATTTTTTGAAGGCGATTCCGTTTAAAACAAAAAAGTTTTTCTCACTTAAACTTATTTTTCGACCGATCATTCGTACTGCAGCTATATGCTATAGTCATCAGATTTTGATAAGACTTTGTAGAATTGTGTAAAAGTTTATAAAATAAATATATGCCAACGTAAGGGACGATTCCATTAAAAGCAAACAATTTTTTTTCACAAGAACTAGTTTTTCGACCGATCGTTTCTATGGCAGCTATATGCTATAGTCATCCGATTTTGACCAAACTTTGTAGAATTGTGTGGGAGCATATAAAAGAAACACAAGCCAATTTTGAGGACATATGCATTGAAAACAAAAAAGATTTTCTAACTACGACTACTTTTTAGTCGCTACTTTTTTATGACAGCTATACTATATAGATGTCCGATTTTGACCAAATTTGGTGGAATCATGGAGAGGCATAGTTAACTAAGAAATACGAAGTTTGGAGGCGTTTCCATTAAAAACAAAAAAGTTTTTCTCTAAAAAACAAGTTTTTCGACCGATCGTACCTATGACAGCTATATGCTATAGTCATCCGTCGGCCTCCAAGTCTTTTGTACCAAGACTTCGTGCAAAGTTTGGTGAGGATAGCTTTAAAACTGACGGAGGAGATAGCATAGAAACTGAAGCTATCCTCACCAAACTTTGCACGAAGTCTTTTGGTACATATACGCTGCACATTTGTCGGAGCCAACCGGATCGGATGACTATAGCATATAGCTGCCATAGGAACGATCGGTGGAAAAACTAGTCTTAGTGAAAAAAACTTTTTTGTTTTTAATGGAAACGCCTCCAAAATACGTATTTCTTAGTTTACTATCCTTTCCCATGATTTCACTAAGTTTGGTCGAAATCGGATGACTATAGCATATAGCTGCCATAGGAACGATCGGTCGAAAAATTAGTTCTAGTGAGAAAAATTTTTTTGCTTTTAATGAAAACGACCTTATCATTGGCATACACTTATTTAATATACTGTTACACAATTCTACAAAATTTGGTCGAAAACGGATGACTATAGCATATAGCTCCCATAGCTCGAAAAACTTGTTCGAGTGAGGAAAACTTTTTTGTTTTAAATGGGATGGCCTCCAAATTTCGTTATGCTTTCCCATGATTTCACCAAGCTTGGTCGAAATCAGACATCTATATAGTATAGATGCCATAGAAAAGTAAGGTCCAAAAAGTAGTCTTAGAAAAACTTTTTATTTTCAATAGAAGTTGCAAGGGTATACAAAACTTCGGCCGAGCCGAAGTTAACTTTCCACAATTTTTTTTTTAAGTATCACAGTGTAATAGGTCGGTGGACTATTGCAGTGATGTGAGGGATTATATGTTTTAACATGGTTGTCAAATCATTCGTAAAGACTACATCAATCTGGCATTCCTAAGGATTAGTTAAAATCTTAAATTAGCCGAGTGTCGGATAAATCGAATCTAAACGGCTATTCACACTGAGCACATCTAACCAGGGCTGCAAACCAAAAAAATTTTTCGGAAATCAGGTCTGTAAAGGTTCGGAAATTTGAGGTTCAAGGTTTTTGGACGAAGGTTTTGGTTGGAACTTCGGTTCAGCCCATATTTTACACCATATTAGTAACAAAACAAGTAAGGGAGCTGTAGTCGAGTGCCCCGACTTCCAAATACACTGTTCCCTTGATTTCGAGTGTTTTTCCTTACATACACACACATACACACACTCCAACATACACACAAACGAATGCACGCATGCGGCCGCACGCGATAACTGACAGTGCAAGACCCCCTTTCTCCCACAAGCAAAATTGAGTCATATATTACTTTGGTGTTTTTTGTCCGTTCTTATTGATCTTTTCAGAATAGATAGATATTGGGCCTTACATGATATATATAAAGTTTCGAGGGTCTAACTTAAAAATTGTGGCTCTGACAGTTTTTTGCGCTTAAGGGGGAGGGGGAGGAATTTTCCAAATCTGAAACAAACTCGATTTGAATCTGGTATACACCTGTAGCTCTATCCCTTATAGTCTCTAACATCGACGCGTTCATACGGACAGACGGACAGGGCTAAATCGACTCGGCTGTTAATGCTGATTCCTACTACCTGTTACATACTTTTGCACAACTTCATGGTCCCCTTTTTCACATTTTTAAAGGGAACAGGGTAAAAAAGTACATGTATTTGAGGATTTGCTCCATATATCGTATAGATTAGATAAAAAAGTTTGGCAAATACGGTCTGAAAAAGCAAAGAAGAAATTTGTAATCCGAAAAAATGTTCTGTCCGAGTTTTGAACAAAAATGAGTTTAATAGTCGACAGTCCTAAGACAGGCGATGGTGGAAAGTCTAACGATGAAACTACTGCGAGACAATTTTTTTACTGCCAATATAACAGGCTTTGACAAGGACTTGATTATCAGATGCTCAACAATTTTGTAAGCCATTTCTCATCAGGCTAACTTATTAATCTCGTAAAAATTGAGAACTATGCTTTAGAAACTGCAAATCTTCTGATCAGTAAATATCCTTGGTACCACCTTCCTCCTTCGGTTATAAGGTTTTGTTACATGGCTCTGATAACATACAAAATTGCTTAGTTTCGATTGGACAGCTTTCTGAAGAAACTGCAGAAGAAAAAAGCAAAGATTTAAAATTGTTTAAGGCCCCGACGGACTGACGACGCAAGTAATTTAGCATACGCCACCACATATTGCGTCAACATGGAACGTATGCCTAGTGTGACCAGAACTAACAAAAAATTACGCCGCTGCATCGCGTTGTCAGGTTCATGGCATTTTTAAATTAGCTGGTGGAGGGTCACACAGCTCAATCAGGAGTGTTTTGTTTTGATGACAAGTGATTTACGCTTATGCTTCTGCCATGATAGCAATAGCTCTCCCGCAAAGCCTTAAACCAGTTTGGTAATCAGCAACTGTCACATATTGGTAGAAATTTGAATCAATTTATCCAAAGTTTTCAAGTATGTTACAGATCTTCTTTATGAACAAACTTGGCCACTTTACTCCAAGCCTCGAGTCCCAAATGTTTGGGGTGGGATAAATCCCAAGTGGCATCCCGGTCTAACCGCCAAAATCAGCGCAACCTTGTCTTCATGCGAAAACATTTCCAATCGGCTCTTTCGCTTTGATTTTCTGCCATTGTTTTATTTTAGTTAAGTCCAGCTGATCGATGGCACACATGTAGAGCAACAGCGCGTAACATCTAGTGGCAACAATATTGCACCAGCAGAGCAACGCAAAATAAGGCCCACTCCCTATTAACATTAAGCCCACGTATGAGATGTTAAGCTCTGTTTGGCGCTGTTAAGCGCAAAAGTACGTTAATTTTGTTTTTGTATTCCCTGATGGTGGCCATAGTGTACGAAAGCAACCACTGAGCCACATCTTGATATGATAAAAGAAAATTAAGAACTTGAACGTCCTAATATCTCCACGCTATCGGCAATAATTGCGTCAATTTGGCAGTAATTAAAGTAAAAAACAAGTATTTAACTTATAAGTTCGACAGCGAATATTTGTAATGTATACCAGCTCTCACTCTCACTCGATAACCAAAGTGTGAGAACCAGTTGGGAATTTTAAAGACAGATTCGTGTTGAAATAATGTGTATTTATAGCTGCATACTTTTTGGAGATTGCATCGCTTTTAATTTTCGGCCTTCAACGAAGTGTCTTCAAAAAATAGCATGTTCAATGTTAACACTATTGCGGGAGTGTGCTGCATCTTAAAAACACAAGTACGGGAGCTGTAGTCGAGTGCCCCGACTACAAAATACCCTGTTCCCTTGATTTCGTGTGTTTTCCTTTACATACACACACACACTCACACATACACACACTCCAACATACTCAGAATTTTCCAAATCTGCAACAAACTCGATTTCAATCTGGTAAACACCTACCTACATGCAAACATTTTTGTCTCTATCTCTTATAGTCTCTGAGATCAACGCGTTCATACGGACAGACGGACGGACGGACAGGGCGGTAGCTGTTGGCCGATCTTATTGATCTTTTCAGAATAGATAGATATTGGGCCTAACTTGATATATATATATTGGAAGGTCTATCTTAAAAATTGTGGCTCTGACAGTTTTTTGCTCTAAAAGGGGGGAGAGGGAGGAATTTTCCAAATCTGAAAGAAACTCGATTTGAATCGGGTATACACCTACCAACATGCAAAAATTTGTGGCTCTAGATTTTCTAGTCTCCGAGATCTAGGTGTTCATACAGACAGACGGTCAGACGAACATGGCAATATCAACTCGGCTGTTGGTGCTGATCAAGAATATATATACTTTATGGGGTCGGAGATGCTTCCTTCTGCCTGTTACTTACATTTGCACGACTTTAGTTTACCCTCATCACTCTACAAGTAACGGGTATAAAAATGGTATTAAAAAAATTATCACAGCAAAAGTAGGTGTACCTGTGAAGTGCTGCCCACCACCGTTGCGACCGGTACTGCCCATAATTTTTTGTTTTCCTTCTAACTCGACAACCGTTCATCCGAACTTTACCATTCCTTTGGCGAATCGATAAATAATCCTGATTACTAATTATGTTCAAAAAGAACGAACCTTCTATCTATAAAACTGTGGGAGATATGAAGTTTTTTCCAATTTTCGGGGTCGGGAGTGGGCGTGGCAAAATTGAAAATAAACTTGATCTGCCTGCAAGTATATCAAGCATATGTATGTCCCATACATGTCAAACCACTATCTCTTACCATCTCTGAGATCTGTTTGTTTATACGAACAGACAGACAGACGGACAGACAGTTAGACAGACAGCCGGATGGACAGACCGACATGGCAAGATCGACTCGGCTGTTGATGGTGATGAAGAATATATATACTTTATAGGGTCGGAGAAGCTTCCTTCTGCCTGCTACATACTTTTGCTCAAACTTAATATACTCTGTGTACCTCTGGTACAGAGTATAAAAATATCGAAAAATTTAGACAATTTTAAAAACAACAATACTAAAAAACAAAAGAAAAAATGAAATAAAAAATAATTTACAAGTCAATGCCTTGAATGGGATTCGAACCCACGACCTCGCAATTGCACGGCAAAAGTTTGATTACCACAAAGCCCTTATTTCATGAAAAATAAAGTTGTTTTTCTTGTGAAAAGCCTTTTCTAAAATTAAAAACTTTACCCTAGGCGCAAAAATAAGGTAGATTTTCTTAATTTTAGGGCGATTCTTGCCTATTTTAGAAAGAAATTTTTCTGGGTGTATTAGAGACTCAATACAATATTCCAAATTTACAGGTATCATTGACTAAAGGTATGCGCTTCTCGACTTAAAGCTCGTAATTGAAGTGAACCGAACCGATTTTCTTTCTGGTTTTTGGTTCGGTTTAGCAATTTCGAAAGGGCGCTGGTTCGGTTCGCGGTTCGGTTATCAGCTCGAATTAGCGGTTCGGTTTCGGTTCGGTTTTAACGATCAAGCAGACATGCTTCTCAACTTTATTCGTATAGGTTTTTAGGAAGCATTCTATAAGAACACAATAGCACAATGACTGTGTGCTTATAGGAACACTACCCTGTAGTTCAGCTGCACCGGTGCGGCATTAACGAATTCCCTAACTCTTCGTGAGCACTTGCTACCAGACCAACTACCAGCCAACGAATGTGCACAACGAATTTTGTATGGGAATGTTTTTAAAATGTACCGATCGGTACGACCCTGCATTACCAGTCGTTAGTGTGGTGATGGGTGCACACTATAGTTCATGTACTAGACCAGGGGCGCCCATGCCCATTACGCAAGACACGCTTGTGTTGTTGTTCTACGCAAAGGAATAGCCTGCGCGTAAACATTTTGCGCACGCCATAAGCCAGCAAAAAGCAAAAACAAATCTTATGCGTGCTCTATGTTTTGTTGTTGTCGCGCTCTGACCTGCAACAACAACTTCATATGTGTCTATATTCTCTCTCTCCTAAGTCTCTCGCAAACTCGAACACAACAACAAAATGCTTATGCGTACGGCCGAACGCTTGTCGCACACACACACAAAAACAAAAATGCTGCCAAAAATAGTTTATGAATAATCGAATTTTTTAACTTCACGCAATAAAAATGGAATTTGAAGAGGCAGAGCAATGCAAGAGAGTACAGGAAGAGACCTAATTACTTTTGTTCACTGATTCAGGTTCAATGATTCCGGTTGACAAAATCTACATGTAAAATAATTCATGCTAGGATCAGAGATGAAGTTAAAGCCTTAAATTCAGTAGCGGTTCAATTTATTGTGACTATGACTTGACGGCTCTGCGTTCTTATGCAAGTGGCAACTTCCTTATCACTGCGGCTGACTTCTGAGCAGTCAGCGTTTTTTTGGTAAGTCGTGCCGGTAAGCAAGTGTCCCCAGCTATAGCTTTTGAGTCATCGCAATTAATTTTAATAAATTTTTTGCAAAAAAGATTAACAGCATTCATAATATTAAAAATCATTAACAATAATACGTAATTTGTTGACCGTGTCTGGTCACCCTAATGCAGCGATTGGAATTTATCGATATCAGATAAAACTGCAGTTGAGAAAGCCAAATGACGACCGCTCGTCAACTAGAGGAACAAATTTGACCCTCGGTTGTCCAACCGGAACCTTTGAGAAATCGGGAAACACAGTTTTATATAGAAATAATCCCTTTGGTCTTGCTTCGATGCGCATGAGATGTTCGAAAGTTTTTATATTTATGCAACGAATTATACTGTGACAAGTAGCTAAGAAGTAAAATTTAAATCGGTTTCATTCCTCACTTTGCAAACACCGTGAAATCAATGACAAAAGACAAAATCACCTAACCATCAACAGCAGAAACTCAAGACAGTCTAACAAATTTATTAATAAAACACATTTTCAAATGGCTTAATTTCATTTTACATCTTTATTGAAAATCATTGCGGAATTGTATTCCAACCACATTTGACAAGGCAGAATGGGAACTTGCAATTATGGCTAAGCAATAGAAAATTCCACGTCGACACGTCAAAACCGGAAATGGTAAAGTGGCGAAAAGGCAAAACGGAAATGGCAGGCACACACAGAGTAAAATGCAAATTTTTTTTATATAAAAAGGAAATTATAAAAATATTTCTTTGGTCCGAAAAATGTGCGCTCCCCCCTTCAGAGGAAGAATTTTTGCACGTGGATTCGTTTTCGTTTTGCTATCTGAAGTCCACTTGAAACGACGACCCCAGAAGACTTCAAGAGCCACGGCGTCGTCTGGCAGAAAGTTTTTTTTTCACTTTTTTGTTGTTGCACTTTTTCCACTATATAACAAATAACAAGTAGCCAGGAGAGTGAATTTATGTGAAAGGTTGAAGTTTATATTTTCAGTTTAATTATTTTACATGAATTTCAATCGAAAGCGGGGGATATAAATTTCCATATGGAGTAAATATAATTTTTTCACCTTCATATTGAATATTTAATGCACACGAGAGAAGTGAACTCAAATGTCAAAAACAGAGAAAGGCAAAAATGCCCAATGCCAGGTAAAAGGCCTTTTTTGGAATCATGTATGTCTGTAGCTTAACGTGTGTGTGAGTGTGTGTGTGTGCATAGGTGAAAAGTCAGAGGAAGTCACATTAATTCCACTTAATTTGATTTAACCACAAAAGCCACAGAATCGAATGCCAAACAAACTGAGAATTCTGCTGAACACTTAAAGTCAATTGATTGAGGGATAACGGGGTTAACGGGCTATTGTTAAATTTCTCTAAATGTTAATAATTTTCTTAAAGATAATAATAAAGTTCAATACCTTAAAACTGACAAAACAAATTTGTTATAAATTATAATATGTTATAATGTAATTATAACACATATTGAAACTTAATTAAGGTAAAATTAAAAAAAATTTCATTTTCTTTAACATTTCGTAAGCATGTTTTGGATACTGTAAGCTTCCTTACATATTCTGTTATACCTCTGCTTAAAACTCTTAAGTTTAAACTTTCCCCAATTTGGTTGTACAACGAATTTCTCCCTTCGGCTGTTTCACTACATTATGTTAACTCTTACCGCACTGTCGTTTAACATAACATTTCCTGTACACACTCTTACCAGTCTCTGTTCAAGATGTACTCCTATATTGACTGTTAACCAACATTATCTCCACTCTGTAAGCTTAAGTTTACATTTCCCTTTTAATATGGGTATATTCACCCCTTCGAAAAGCTCTTTACCGGTTAAGCTTGCAAGCTCGGTCCTTAAGCTTATTCACTCTCATTCAAAGCTTTGACTTTTAACCACCCTTACGCATAATTTTTACATGCTGTCAGTGCTGAAATTTAGAAATTTAACGTCCTTTTCCTATTGGTCATGAAGACGCTTATAAAAGTTACAGCAACGCCCAATAAAAGTTCAGTTACAGCTGAATTTTGCTCAGAGAGAGCAGCTAGATAGTAAGTGAACCGATCAGAAGAGCCTGGATGGTGTTATAAAATCGGAAATCTTGGGTAAGTCTTAGATATCCAAAAATATAAATTCTTCTTTTATAAAATGTGCTTTTTTCTAGCCGGCTTCAAATTAAGGTTCAACAAAGGAAATGAGTCTTACGCTAAGCATAGCTTTCACCTGACTTTGCTGTACAAGTCATTGCAATCGTTATAAAGGGTAATTTTTTAAGAGCTATAGGAAAGTTTTTAAAAAAAAAACACATAAAATTCAGATAAATGCATGAAATCTTTGTTTGAATCGATAGTACGGTCCATATAATTTAATGTTTGAAGATTATTTCATGCAAATGTTGACCGTGACTGCGCCTCAAATGGTCCAACCGCTTAGTCCAATTTTGGCATACTCTTTCCAACATTTCGGCCGGTATCTCACGAATAAATGCTTCAATGTTGTCTTCCAATGCGTCAATTGAAGCGGGCTTGTCTGTATAGACATGAGCTTTAACATAGCCCCACAAAAATAGTCTAAAGGCGTTAAATCGCACGATCTAAGCGGCCAAATGACCGGTCCCAAACGTGAAATAAAATGTTCACCGAACTCGCCTCTCAATAAGTCCATTGTTGCGCGTGCTGTGTGGCATGTGGCACCGTCTTGTTGAAATCTGTCAAGCTCTTGCATTTTGGGCAAAAAAAAGTTGGATATCATCTCACGGTAGCGCTCACCATTGACAGTTACGTTACGATTCGCTTCATCTTTGCCGAAGTACCGTCCAATGATGCCACCAGCCCATAAACCGCACCACACGTGACTTTTTCTGGATGCATTGGTAGCTCTTGCAATGCTTCTGGCTGATATTCACTCCAAAATCGAAAATTCTGCTTACTTACGTACCCATTGAACCAAAAATGAGCTTCGTCGCTGAACACAATTTTTCGGTAAAAAAGTGGATCTTCGGCCAACTTTCCAAGAGCCCATTTACCAAAAACTCTACGTTGCGGTAGGTCGTTCGGCTTCAATTCTTGCACCAGCTGTATTTTGAAAGGCTTCACACCTAAATCCTTCCGCAAAACTTTCCACGTTGTTGAGTAACAGAGGCCCAATTGCTGCGAACGGCGACGAATCGATAATTGATGGTCATCATTAACACTGGCCGATACAGCTGCGATATTTTCTTCAGTTCGCAATCTAGGTAAGCGTGTTGGTGGTTTAATGTCCAACAATGTAAATTTGGTGCGAAATTTAGTCACAATAGCCCGAATAGCCGCTTCAGTGGGTCGATTAAACTGACCATCAAATGGAAGAGACGCGTGATGAACTATCTTAACAGAGCACGCATTTTGATAATACAATTCAATAATTTGCAAGCGTTGTTCGTTTGTAAGACGATTCATGGTTAAATTATAGACCAAACTGAAGATTTTTGACAGTGAAACAAAACACGAAACGTGCGTGAGCTGTTTAAACCAGTGTTGCCAAAAAGATAATAGCTAAAGAATCACCCTTTATAATATATATAAAAAATAAAATTTGGGGATGGTGGGTTTCTGCTATTTTACTCGTAGTTATCTGGAACAAAGTGCATATGCGAAATGGGCCACCAACTGATTAAAACCGAAATGGACCATGTCTTTTTTTTGAGTATTGTGTCTTTTATCTTGTGCCTCAAAATTGATAATATTAAGTCTATTAACAAGGTAAGCTGGCAGATTTTACTAAGTCCTTAGAGTTCTTCTTGTTCTTTGGCCGTTTGATGGTAATAAAATCATCACAACCGTTTTACGGTCTCGGCCGCTGCCACTAAAGCCCGCCACTCACCTCGGTTCCGAGCGACATCCTACCAGGAGGACACACCCAGCTCCGCAATATCTCACTGCACCTGGTCCCGCCATCTCCGGTTTGGTCGACCAGGGCTTGCCTCCTAGCTCGTTCAAATGCCGACTACGCCCGTTTTGCTGGAGCGTTATCATCCATACGGGTAACATGTCCTTTTCAGCGCAGCCGCTGTTGTTTTATAAGCTGGACAAGCTTAGTGTCCCCATAGAGTTCGTAAAGTTCGTGGTTCATTCGGATACGAAATTCGCCGTCAACGTTTATAGGTCCATAAATCCTCCGAAGAACTTTTCTTGCGAGCACGACCATTGCCGCCTCATCCTTTGATGACATTGTCCATGCTTCTGCGCCGTATAGCAGGACTGCGATGATAAGCGACTTGTATAGCGCAATTTTCGTTTTCCGAGAGAGGGCTCTGCTCTTGAACTCCTTACTGAGCCCATAGTAACATCGGTTTGCAAGAGTAATTCTTCTTTGGATTTCCAGACTGGTATTGTTGACGCTGGTTATCGTCGTTCCGAGGTAGACAAATTCCTTAACAACCTTGAAGTTGTAGTCTCTCATTGCAACAGATTGTCCAAGCGAAGACTCACTGCGCGTTGATTTTAGGTATTTCGTCTTATTCTCATTTACCGCTAGCCCATCAGTTGTGACCTCTTCTCGATCTCTGAGAACTCCCGTTGATATCAGCATATGCAAGTAGCATATTATCTCTGGTAAAGATGGTGCCCGTTCTGTTAGTATTTGGGCACAGGATCGGAGAGTTTTTTCCTATTTTGACGGAGCCTTGTGTGCTTTTCAACGTCATCATGCAAAGACGAACGTACTTTGCTGGAATACCAAAGGTATACAGGGCTTCAAAGAACTTTGACCTTATCGGCGTGTCAAAGGCGGCTTTGCAGTCAACAAAAAGGTGGTGGGTGTTGATATTTCTCTCTCGGGTCTTCTCCAGGATTTGTCGCAATGTGAATATTTGGTCCATGGTGGATTTGCCAGGTCTAAAGCCACACTGATAAGGTTTAATCAGTTCACTCATTCTCGGCTTTAGACGTTCACATAGGATGCATGATAGAACCTTACATGCAATGGGAAGGAGACTGATCCCGCGGTAATTGGCGCAAACCGCAGGGTCTCCTTTTTTAAATATTGGACAGAATACACTTAGGTTCCAATCTTCGGGCATGCTTTCTTCGGACCATATTCTGCATAGGAGTTGGTGCATGCACCTTACCAGCTTCTCACCGCCAGCCTTGAACAATTCTGCGGGCAGCTCATCAGCGCCAGCAGTTTTTTTTTAGCCTTTTTATGGGTAAAAAGACTTTATTATGGTCCGGCGGGTCTACCCCTATGTTATCGATTGGTGGTGTCGCTACTTCCCCAGAGGCGGCATTGTGTTCGTCATCACCTCCCAGCAGGTTGGAGCAATAGCTTCTTCATTTGTCTAGTGCCACTTGCGGACTTCTGACCAGATTTCCTTGCTCGTCCTTGCATAGTGTGACTATGGGCTTAAAACCTTCGGTTAGTTGCCTAATCTTTTGGTAGAGTTTTCGAGTCTCACTCCTTCCGAAAAGCACTTCGACTTGCTCCCTCATGCGCCTTTCCTGCACATTTTTCTTCCTTCTGAAAAGGCGCTTCTCCTCTCTCATTTTCTCCCGATATCGCTCCTTAGCAGCCCGCGTTGCTCCGCGTTTTTGGGAGTTTTCGGCAAATCCGAGAATCTCCTTGGCAGCCGTACTCATAGAGTGTGAAATATGCTTCCACTGTTCGCCTACACCAGAAGGGACAGGTGGGGTTTCCCTGAGCAACTGGGTGAGTTTTGCTACGTAAGCTTCGGATGTCCGTTTGATTGCAGCTTCTCAACGTTCAGCTTTCGGGGTGTGTTAGACTGTGCGGCATGTGCCACACTGAGCCGTGTGCGTACTTTGGCTGCAAAAGGTAGTGATCAGAGTCAATATTGGCTCCTCGGAGCGCACGTACGTCTAGAACACTCGATGAGTGCCGTCAGTCTATCACAACGTGATCAATCTGGTTTCGTGTTGATTGACGATCAGGGGACTTCGAGGTCGCCTTGTGGTCGTCGCGGTGTTCAAATCTGGTATACCTTATGACCAAGTTCCGGCCAAAGCGAAGTCTATTAGCCTTTCTCCATTGTCGGAGGTTTTTTCGTGCAGGCTAAATAGGACGATGGTCGGTCGAAAAACTTCTTCTCTTCCGATTTTTGCGTTACAGTTGCCTAGGTTTCGGATGTTATCACGTTACACCCCTGTCTAGTCCATCGCATTTCTTCAAGTGCGGTAACGTCCGATGAATATTTCTCGAGGACATCCACCAGCTTGTAATCTGCACGCTCTCTATTGAGGGTACGACCATTCCAGGTGCATATCCTCAAATCGTGGTCCTTAAAACGTTTGCGTAGGTCGTCGTCGGGGGGTCCGCATCCGAGGCATTGTTTTAGTTTTCATTGGCGGATGTAATAGACAGGAATCGTTGTGCCAAGCCCGAAATAACGCGCCCTATTTGTCCCAGAGTAGGATCGCCGCTCACGTTAGCCATCTCTGTTACCAGGGGTTACCACGTGGAGGTGCGAGTCGACTTGAGACGCAGTAAGCAACATACGTCCCCATAACCACAGGAGAGTTCCTGTCTCCCGAAGATGGCCAAAGCACATCTATTTGCAAATAACTCTTTTGTAAATGTCTAATTATTGCGTATAAAGCCGGGTATCCAGCAACGCAAAACCAAAAAATTCCTGCCAAAGTTCATATGAAAAAAATTATGCCAGGAATTTTCTGTTTACGATTTCGTTTGTTTAGTATCCTGCAACTTGACCAAAATCCACACATTGTATAGATAGCGGCGTATCAATAGCGGCGTTTCTAAGGCGTGTGTGGAACCTAAATCAGCGATTGCACAGCTCAGAAATATATTGTTGACAATTATTTTAGATGTGATGAGCGCATAGATGGAGGCAAATGGGGGTGGAGAACAAAGCCAACGCCACATAATGTTCATATAAATATAATAAAAGATTTAATTTAATTAAATTAATAATAGCGGTTTTTGTTTTGTAATAGTATCATTCTCCCTTATTGCTACACATGCAGAAGATTCATTTGGCCAATAATAAATTACTAGACACGTCGTACTGAAATGAAATCTACAATGATATACCAAAGTTGGTTTAACGTTTTGTTATTAATAATAATAAATTAAATTCAAACTTGGCCAAAATATTTTACTTAGGTTCCACAAAATCAAAATAAATAGCAAATTCCTGGTAGGAATTTTCCGCAGTGCTGGATACAGGCCTTAACCAGAGATTTAGTTTTTTAATTGCAACTAGCAAAGTCTCGAAAACATCTACTAATTAGTAGACTTATTTACAAATAACGTTCTAAGTGTTGCTATCTTAAAAACACAAAGTGAAAACAAGCACTGCAATTGGATCAAGGACGAGACGACGGATCTTCTTGGCCTAATTAAGTTTTTTTCATCGATTTTTGCGCTCAATGTTACCAGATACACAGTTATTACCAATTAGGCATCACTAAAAAATGCATATATTTCAGAAAGATATTCAGTGTGTACAAAGTAAGCAAATAGCTGGCGTATAAACAAAGTAATGGTCTCTAAAATCTAACCAATGCACTGTCGGCACGCAGTATCCAGAACCAAATAAAACGAATTTATAATTAAATAAAAATTAAAGGAAATAAAAATTGCGTCGAAAGCGACTTGTTTGCTCTGCGGGAGCTAGTTAACGAATGAGCTAGTAGGACAGCTAACGCCAAGGCATGCTAAATCCAACGCCTACTACAATTTCAAATTTCTTTTTGAAAGTCAAGGCATGCTAAGATTTGGTAAGCAATTTTCAGATATAACTCGACATCAATTCAACATGATTCAATAAGGGCATTCACGACCCCCAGTTGAGCTACGTAATTGTTACATTGACAACAAAATTCACTAACTCGAAATTCCTCAACCAAGCAGCCCTGCACTCTGCACTTCAGTGACTTCCCTGGTTGAAATGAGATATTTCACTGTTGGTAAACACTACTCCGAACAGTGCCACACATTGGGCGTATTCAGCAGGTAAATCCGATTTCCGATTACTGATTTACGATTTGAGATTGCTTTTGATTCTCTGCTGAATAATACTGATTGATAAGTTTAAAAATACATTTCAACTATGCAAAATTTAAGTAACATTTATGAGGGCTTTTAACGCTGCAAGTTTGTCAGTTCATTTCCAGTTATGGGGTAAACAGTTGGCCGTAAGATCGGTTAATGGTCTCACCAATCATACCTTTAGAATGATTTCATCTCAGCAAACATGATTGTCAAATTTATCAATCGCAATCGGCAATCATTGTATTCAGCAGGTAAAATCGGTAATCATAAATCAGTAATCGGAAATCGGATTTATCTGCTGAATATCGCCCATTGATTGCCTGATTTCTTACATCACATTTGGAAAGAAGCTTCACCCATGGTGTAATTATATAAGGTAAAGTCTTTCAAGTAGACTGCCTGTTGTTTGGTGTACCAGTTGAATGGCGAAAAAGACTTTTGCTCTCACATCTCTATATCAACTGGTACCTCTCACGCTTGGTGAATTTCTGATGACTCTACCATGGCTTCACCTTGCCAGCAGTGGTGTAGAAGTTCAGATCTTCAACTGAAAAAGGGCCTAAAAACTCAGCAAGACACTTAATTTTTTCTTTCTTTGTGAAACCAGATTTATAAACAGTTTATTTTACTGAAATAAATTGAGATGTGATTTTCCGATGTCGGAAAAGTTTGTATGGATTTTGTTTTTCGTCGGATTTACTTAAAACTCTGCTTGTAAGCGAAGAATACGATATAATTGGACACTTATTTTCCCGATTTCGGAAAATCTGCCAACAAGGACAATTCCCCGGAAATTGGATATGCAAAAATCTATTTTTTTGCCGATTGACTTGAAATTCTGTTTGTAAGGATGGTAAGTGAAACAATTTGTACAGTAATTTTCTGATGCTGGAAAAGTTGACCTTTGGGTCGGAAACCTCTGCAGCCAAAACCTATTTTCATCTGATTGGCTTCAAACTTGGTTTCTAAGGATAGTAAAAGAAATAAGAACAACGATAACGGTAACGATAACGACAACGATAGCGATAACTATAACGGTAACGATAACGGTATTAATAACGATAACGATAGCGATATCGGTAACGATAACGGTAGCGATTACGGTATCGATAACGATAACGAAATCAATAACGATAGTGATAACGGTATCAATAGCAAAAATTGTATCGATAACGAAAGCGATGACGGTAGCGAAAACGATTAAGTTATTGATAACGATAGCGATACCGGTATCGATAACGATATCGATTATGATAACGATATCGATAAGAGTAACGATAAAGGTAACGATAACGGTAGCGATATCGGTATCGATAGCTGTATTCAAAGATAACTATTTTTATTTCACAGATTAAATCTAGTATATAATACTAAACTTAATAACAGTTTAACGAGCACTAGCTGCTGGGGCATTCAAAGAAAACTGTTGTATACAACTGTTTGGATTTTCATGCGATCAGGCTCAAATTTATTTTCAAAAATCTATTTGGAAATTCAACAGTTACTGCATACCAGACTTCCTGGTAATTGACCCTCCTTGGTGGAAATTGGGTGGTAAGGGTTGTATGGGTTCAATTTTAGTTCCCAGCGGTTAGCTCCGAACTCATTTTCAAAGTTACTCCTAAAAAAATATGATCAACGTGACTTTAAACTTTTGGAAAATCTACCCCCAAAGTCGGGAAATGGGCGGAAAGCTGTTTTATGCAAATTTATTGTTTATCATCGGATCGGGGTCAAACTCATTTTCAAGATCTACAATGACAGCAAACAAAATTTTCGGATAATTCACACCCCTTCATGGAAATTGGGTGGTTAAGGTTGTACGGGTTGAATTTTAGTTCCCAGCGATTAACTCCAAGTTCGTTTTCAAAGTTAATCATAAAAAAAAAACAAGAAAGAAAGTCGATCAAGCCCGACTATAACATACTCTGTACCTGTGAAGTACTGCCCATCACCGTTGTGACCGGTGCTGCCCATAATTGTTTGTTTTCCTTATAACTCGACAACCGTTCATCCGATCTTTACCATTCCTTTGGCGGATCGATAAATAATCCTGATTACTAAATTAGTCCAAAAGAAACGAGCCTTCTATCTATAAAACTGTGGGAGATATTTTTTTTTAAGCTTTTTTGTATTTATTGAATCTTTTCTTAGTGAGACTAACAATAATTTTTCAGATCTTAATCTAGAAACTATTTGGGGTTGGTAGGTCATTTCTCCTGAGACGAGAATGCGTTGCTAGCATGGAAAGAGATTTTGCAAGTTGATTTGGGGGGTAAGAAGCTTCTCAGAATGTTTTTGTTTAAGTTGCTCTATTTCAGTTTCGACCAATGGAATGCTGAGGTCGTTGTGGATACACTCATTGCGAATGTACCATGGCGCTTCAGTGATGGTTCTGAGAATTCTTGATTGTGATCTTTGGAGGATGTCCACACTGCTCGCACAGGCATTTCCCCATAACTGCGAGCCATACGTCCAGACAGGCTTTATGATGCATTTGTACAGTAGAACTTTATATTCCAGTTTAAGAGGGGAACGGGAGTTGATTAGCCAGTGAAGGCTGTTGGCCTTTAGCTTGATTTGAAGCGTTTTCGACTCTATGTGTTTGCGCCATGTGAGCCTTCTATCGAGGTGCTCACCTAGGTATACAACATCGTTTGATTGCGGGATCTGGGTTGCATTTAAGGATAGCTGGGGACAGGTGCTTCTGTTGAGTGTGAACGTCATATGTTTACACTTTTGCTCGTTGATTTTTATGCGCCAGTTGGCCAGCCACTCTTCCACTTTAGCTAGGTGGCTTGCCAGCACACTTGTTGCGTTAGTTGGACATCGTGATCTGCTTTATATTGCCGTATCATCCGCAAAAGTACTTATTGTAAGTCGAGGGTCTGTTGGTATGTCGGCAGTGTACATTACATATAGGAGAGGATCGAGTACGCTACCCTGCGGCACTCCGGCTCCTATAGTGAACTCTTCCGTTGTGTACTCATTTTGACGAACTGTAAACACTCTGTTACTGACGTAACTTTCTAATACTTTGTGAGTATTTGGGGGAAGGGGGATTTTGTGCATGGGCATCAATTTTACGGAGTAAGATCTTCTCAAATAGTTTTGACAGGCAAGGTAGCAGACTAATGGGTCTGTATGATGACGCTTGTGTTTTATCTTTTCCTGGTTTCTGAATCATTATGATTGTGGACAACCTCCACTGAGTTGGATAGTAACCACATTTTAATTTAGTGGTCATAAAAGTTTTAAGTGTGTGACCAGTTTTTTTTATGACAGGTATTCGATAATTTCATCCGATTTTCATCAAAATTCGAATTTCGATTTTTTTGTGGCGTTATGTTGCTACTCATGTCTCTCACTTATGCCGATAAGATCGGCCATTTTGAATGTTCACTTAATTGTTGACAGCTGCTTCGCTTGCACGTGTTTTGGATCGTCTTCGATTTTTACCTCAATTGCGACCAAAAACAGCATCGCATGAACATTGCTAATGAGATGTTAAACTCTGTCCGCGACGACCCAAATTTGCTCCAGAGGGTCATAACTGGTGACGAATCGTGGGTTTATGGTTATGACGTGGAAACCAAAGCTCAATCATCTCAATGGAAGCTGCCGCACGAACCAAGACCGAAAAAAGCGCGCCAAGTTCGGTCGAATGTGAAAGTTTTGCTGACAGTTTTCTTCGATTGCAGGGGCGTGGTGCATCATGAGTTCTTGCCACAGGGAAGAACGGTCAATAAGGAATATTACCTGCAAGTTATGCGCAATTTGCGCGAAGCAATCCGCCAGAAACGCCCGGATTTGTGGAAGAACAAAAATTGGCTTTTGCACCACGATAACGCCCCTGCTCACACATCGTTGCTTGTGCGCGACTTTTTGGCCAAAAACAACACACTAATGATGCCGCAGCCACCGTATTCCCCAGATCTGGCCCCCTGTGACTTTTTCTTGTTCCCTAAACTGAAGAGGCCCATGAAAGGACGACGTTACGCTACGCTTGACGAGATAAAGACGGCATCGAAGGAGGAGCTGAACAAGATAAAAAAAAATGATTTTTTGAAGTGCTTCGAAGATTGGAAAAACCGTTGGCACAAGTGTATAATATCTCATGGGGATTACTTTGAAGGGGACAAAATAGATATTCATGAATAAATAAATAATTTTTGAAAAAACACAAAATTCGCGATACTTTTTGAACACACCTCGTATGCTATAGTCATCGAACATTGACAAAACTTTGTAGAATTGTGTGGAAGTATTAAAAATAAATATATCCCAATTTTAAGAACATTTCAATTGAAAACAAGAAAGTAAACAAACGAATCAGATGTTAAAACAGCTGACTTATGTCGAAAGGTGAACTTTAAATGCGTGTTAGGGGAGAACCAAACATCCTAGTCTATTTATATTCCGGAGTACTATGCTACATTTTATCATCTTTAAAGTTACATTTAAACTTTTTTCAATATCTATCCAAAAAAAGTTAAATTTTGCCGCGACATTTGCTCAAGTCGCCCCAACCTGCAGCGGAGTAAAGATCGGACTTTGCAACTTTAGACTTTGCTTCTATTGTTTGAATTGTGGTGTTTAAATTTTCCACTTTTATAATAAGTGGCTATGTACACTGCTAAAATCTCTCCCAGTGTAAAACTGACTTTGCATATAATTCTATCATCACCTTATCACAAATGTTAGTCTCAATTTATACCAAAATCCTCCTTAACCAAGTTAGCTTCCGGTTTAAACCCTTTTGGTATCCCCAACTCAGCCATCACCTCCCCATCCCAAGTAGACTTGTGGTGGTCAAGCATGTGGCACAACATGCCTGACCAACAACAACAATCCACAAAAGTAGCAAAAAGAAACAACAAAAAAGGCAGCAAGAAGTGAACACAAAAAGTTGTTAGCCAATTTACTAAATGTCCAGTCTGGGTTTTGTTCCGTTCTTGTTGTTGTTGAAGCTCGTTTGCCGCTTTGTGTACTTTTTGGTGTTTCGTATTGAATAACAAATTATGTGTAGCATATGTTTAGGGGCCAAGCAAATGCATAAAGCGTTAAACGGCTTGTTAGGCAGTCAGTCGGGGATAAAGCCATCCCAAGTTGGAAACTAGATGTAGTCAAAAGTGGGATTTCCCATTTAACTTTCCAGCAGCTTAAAGTTGTCCTCTGGATAACTATCTGTATTCCGGCTAGCGGGGATTAGGCGCTCTCTCGGTTTGGTGCTACGTGAGTAATTTTTCAAACAGTTATGGATTTCGGAGTGCTCAAAACAAACCAAAAAGGAAATAAAAATGGGCAACCTTTAATACAATTCGTAGGCTCTCTGTGCGCTCTTCATTAGGACTTTTATTTCTTTTTACTTTTTTGGGCAGAATTTATTGCCGCAAGTTCAAACCAATTCGCTGGCTGGCATTTTTTGTTCTCAGCCCCGACACGCTTGCTGCATTTTCAATTGCATTTCAATACGTTTTCTTCCTATTTTTTCATGGGCGGAATCGTTAGAGGTAGGGCTTCTTGTAGCTTGGGCAATTTGGTTCGCATAGCATTTAATTTTCACATGACTTCAGTGAACTGCAACGGCGTATTTTTTATTTGAGGGCGGAGAATTAGTTGGCGGGTAATTAGGAATTGTTAATTAGCTTCTAATTAGAGCTTGGCAAGAAGGTTAAAGATGGCAAATGCTTGGAGGAAACGGAAGAGGAGAAAAACTTTTAGAAAATGAAATAAATAATGGGTCCGAGAGGACAGTAAAGTCATGTTAGGGGTGTAACTGTGACAAATGAAAAAAGTTGGCATACCCGGTCACCTAAAGACTGGTTGCACCTTGTTTCGGTTTAAATGTTGGGTGCTACAATATTTTGGGTGTGATTAAAGAACTGAATACTGAGAGAACTGTGTGAAAATAACCAATTTCAATATAATTATTATATGCCCCATTCTCTTCAACCCTCACCATCCTTTTCACAGTTCTGTAATCTTCCCTTAAAAACTTACCACAAAACAAGCTGGCTCATCAAGTCAAATTCCAGACAGTTCAGACATTTCAAGTTGGTCCAGTAACTTCTAGGACAACGCCACTTATGGTTATGCCAACTCCTGTCTCCTTGCCCTTTTCATTCCATTTCTCCTCTATTCTTACCGCTTGCCACTTGTTATTGTTTTGCTTATTTTTCGAGCTCTCCCCCGCCCTTATTTTGTGTTGTTGTTTATTCACTGGCCACTTGAGCTGCTTTTATTTTATTGAAGATTTGTATCAAAATGTCAACAGAAACGTATGTCAACAGCAACAACAACTTGGAGCAGAAAATGCAGAAGTTGCTCTTTTGATGTGGGTTGCAGAAGTTGTCTCAAGTTCTTTTCTTGAGCAAATAAAATGTTTGCTTAAAAAATTGCAGACATGCACTGCGCGTTGAATTTTTCTCCTGTTTCTTTTTTGGAGAATTTACTGCAGTCACGACTTTAGCTCTGACACAAATACATTTAAAAATGTGCTAACATATTGCTAGATGGCTAAGGATAAGTTCGCATATTTCCTTTTGCGTTGACAGACAACCCGCCCTGCCAGTTGCCAGTTAAGTTTGGATAATGGCAGATGGAATGTGGAAGTAAAATAAGCAGAGAATGCCCGATGATAATCTTCTAACTAATATACAATTCTGATTTGATGCGGAGAGCGGATTTGAGGGAATTAGTTTTATGAATTGAAGCAGACCGGATTGGCCAAATATCCATATTGATAAGACTATGGTGTCATGACGATTGTCATCGCGCTCGACCGATTTTTATGAAATTTATTGTTAATGTTTGGTAGGTATGAGGACAGGTCGTAAAGTTTATGTCATACCGCTTGGTGATTCAGTTTCGGCGAGACAAAGATGATTGTTATTCTGGATGCATCTTGTGGAACTGGCAAAATATTTCGCAAACTCTCGCGGAATTACGATCCAATAGCGGCATCGCATTTTCCAATGGCTCAATCTAGGATTGCAGTCATATATTGGAGGCAGGGCATGGCCACAGTGATGAAACAATACCAAATTATCGTCTGGGATGAATGCACTATGGCACACAAACAATCTCTTGAGCCGCTAAACAGACCACTCTAAGATATAGAAAACATGCCACTGAGAAATTCTCTAACCAACTGCCTATTTCCTGATGTACGCACACATTACATAAATCATGCGTGGCAGCAAAAAAAAAAACCATTTTGGATGCAAACAATGTGGGCGTCGTGGGCTTGAACTTTAAGATACAGCAGTATTTATTATTTATCGTTACAATTATATAACAGAATGTTTGAACTCAATGAATTTTCCAGGAATGTCCCCGCACCTTCTACTTTGGAATTTAAATCCAAAACGTGTGTGTGTTGGCACGGATGAAAGACGAGACGAAACGAGACGAGACTGTTAAGTCTTAAACCTTTAAGCCCATCTTTAAGTAATACAACCGTTAATTCCGGCTAATCTCAACTCGTAAGGCATTTACTTAAGGATATCGTAACGAATTTAGCTTAAATCTGTTCGGAAAGCTACTTTTTCCGAGCATTCGAATGTAATGGCATTCCGAAAAATGTCCAAAATAGCCTTTCTGTTCAAGGATCTTCCTTAATTTTTCCGATTCCTAAGCCTTAAACCCCGGTTTACCCGTTAATCTTAATCTGAAAAAGTTTAAAAAAATCATTTATGTAATTGGATCGCCTTTTATTTCACAATATCTGAATTCTTTAAGCGCTTCCATGAATATATCGCCGCCACTTACTCTCAAATCTGCTCGTTAAGTCATAGTTTCGGAATATTGAAGTTGCGACAAATCAAAAATGAAATAAAATACACATTTTTGTTCAAGGATCGCCCTTAATTCATTGTCCCAGAATATTGTTGTAACTTGAAGTTCGGTCCTTTTGGATCGAACACATTATAAAGTACTATTTCTGTTTTTTAGAGGTATGAGCCCAAGGTTTTTGTTTAAACCAACTCAATTTGGGTGAGGCTTATCCGTAAAATATAAAACATTTTTTGTATTTTATATTAAGACGCTCACGTAAAGGGTCTTTTTATACAACTTTTTCCCCAACCTTAAAAAAAACTGATTTCTAAAGTGAATATGTGACTTTTCGACAATTTAGAAATAGATTTCGTAGAGAACATTCGAATAGTCGGATTTACTCGCATTGTTCTTGCTAAAGTTGGATTGAGGTGAAGAAACGCGACAGAATCCATTACCAACTTTTAAAGAAGGATTGTAATCTGATGACAGGAGTGTAAAGAGGTCGGTGGGCAAACTCGTCAGTGAACCGAACCGAACCGTTTTGTTTTTTGGTTTCCGGTTCGGTTCAGCGTTTTTAAAGGTACGCCGGTTCGGTTTGCGGTTCGGTTTATCTGCTGGAATTAGCGGTTCGGCTTGGTTCGGTTCGGTTCAGAAATTTATATTTATATTGTTCGAAATTTATATTGATTTGTTTTTTTTGCGTGATTTTTTAAGAGCTATAGGAAAGTTTTTCAAAAAAATACACATAAAATTCAGAAAAATGCATAAAATCTTAATTTGAATCGATAGTACGGTCCATATAATTTAATGTTTGAAGATTATTTCATGCAAATGTTGACCGTGACTGCGCCTCAAATGGTCCATCCGCTTAGTCCAATTTTGGCATACTCTCTCCAACATTTCGGCCGGTATCTCACGAATAAATGCTTCAATGTTGTCTTCCAATGCGTCAATTGAATTGTTTGTATAGACATGAGCTTTAACATAACCCCACAAAAAATAGTCTAAAGGCGTTAAATCGCACGATCTAGGCGGCCAATTGACCGGTCCCGAACGTGAAATAAAATGTTCACCGAACTCGCCTCTCAATAAGTCCATTGTTGCGCGTGCTGTGTGGCATGTGGCACCGTCTTGTTGAAACCACATGTCATGCAAGTCATGCTCTTGCATTTTGGGCAAAAAAAAGTTTGATATCTTCGCACGGTAGCGCTCACCATTCACAGTTACGTTACGATTCGCATCATCTTTGAAGAAGTACGGTCCAATGATGCCACCAGCCCATAAACCGCACCAAACTGTGAGTTTTTCTGGAAGCATTGGTAGCTCTTGCAATGCTTCTGGCTGATATTCACTCCAAAATCGACAATTCTGCTTATTTACGTACCCATTGAGCCAAAAATGAGCTTCGTCGCCGAACACAATTTTTCGGTAAAAAAGTGGATCTTCGGCCAACTTTCCAAGAACCCATTCATCAAAAATTCTACGTTGTGGTAGGTTGTTCGGCTTCAATTCTTGCACCAGCTGTATTTTGAAAGGCTTCACACCTAAATCCTTCCGCAAAACTTTCCACGTTGTTGAGTAACAGAGGCCCAATTGCTGCGAACGGCGACGAATCGATAATTGATGGTCATCATTAACACTGGCCGATACAGCTCCGATATTTTCTTCAGTTCGCACTCTACGTAAGCGTGTTGGTGGTTTAATGTCCAACAATGTAAATTTGGAGCGAAATTTAGTCACAATAGCCCGAATAGCCGCTTCAGTGGGTCGATTAAACTGACCATAAATTGGAAGAAGCGCGCGATGAACTTTCTTAACAGAGCACGCATTTTGATAATAAAATTCAATAATTTGCAAGCGTTGTTCGTTTGTAAGACGATTCATGGTTAAATTATAGACCAAGCTGAAGATTTTTGACAGTGAAACATAACACGAAACGTGCGTGAGCTGTTTAAACCAGTGTTGCCAAAAAGATAATAGCTAAAAAATCACCCTTTATATACCTCATAGAGTCGAAAATGTTTCCTTCTCCCTGTTGCAAACATTTGCACAATTTCTTGATTCCCTTTTCCCAGTTTTAATGAGATCAGAGTATAATAAGCGAACCGATCGAAAACGGAATATTCGAAAACAAGGGGTTAACTTTAACGTTGAACTTAGAGTTTCTGCTGGCAGTGCCAAATTCATTTAAAGAAAAATCTTTTTAAGCCAATTAAAGGCTTAAGTGCAAATCAAGTTACACCAACAATTTCTAAATTAATTACAGATTTAACGGAAACTCACTGTGGACACCAAAATCTATCTGAAGGGTTATTTAGTTTGTCATATTCAATAAATTTCACATTTCTTCTACTTTCCCTGGCACGGGAAAAATGTAGCTCGCCTGTTCAGATCACATAACAAGCCACTTTACTCAACAGAAAACTTTAGTTTTTATTGTTAGAGCATCACACACACACGCAAACCAAATCCAAAACTTGAGATACTTCCTTTCTTTTGTTTGCTGAAAATAACGTGATATGCAATACTCTTCACGTCTTACATTATTTTGCATAAAGTAGCACAAGTTGCAGTTGTAGTTAATCAAATTCCCAAACGAAACACAAACAATGAAATAAATGTCTTTAGGTAAAAACACACACACATCCTGACGGAATGCCGACCTGCTGCTAAGGGCTCTAAGGAGGGAATCCTGTGAAATATTGAATATATTTTTCTAGTCTTTCGCCCTCTCCCTGGCTTATCTACCTTCACTTGAGTTATATCGAATCAACACACAAACACAAATTGAATTTCTCAACATCGAACGTATGTGTGTTAGCTTGTGAGTTTGTATGGCTGAGTGACATTAATGCGATTCCCTCTACTGTCAATCATATTTTCATTTCTAGAATAAACGAACGAAAAAGAATGCCTAAAATAATTTTCAAGCCTTGTTTCCCTTTATTGCATGTGCGTGTGTTTATTTTTGTTGTTTGGTTCTTTGATGCTTCGATACTGGTTGCTCAATTTGCAATTAAATGGACTGCGATTAAAAAAATTTGCAAATAAATTGAGAGAAACTTATTTTTGTTGAAGGATGTTCTAGAAAGCGATAACAAAATACAATTTCATTTGAAAACTTTCAAAGCAATTTTTTAGTCTTTAAATTAAAAGTTAGCCGAAATTCTTAACGCACCTGAAACAAGCTTTGTATAATTCTGTAACAGTTGACACTGATACGTTAAGGAACTCAATCATTAAAGTTAGCTTTAAAATAAAAAAAAATTCTTTTTATAAAAGCAAAAATCCGGAGAAACCTTCTACTGCTGAATATTTGTTCTGTAGCGTAGATTCAAACCAGTTAATTAATAGTCGGCTTCCAAAAGTGTCTGCTCTATGTTCATAAAAAGGCGATGATTGTTTTGCAATTTCACAATTTCACTTTTGCTTGAATTACTATCAAGAGAACACAAAGTTTGAATATGAATAACCGGATTGAACCCTTGGCAGGCCCAAATTCTTCATTTGAAATACAAAAAAACATTCTCCTTAATTTGTCATGAATCAGGCGTCACATAAATTGGGGATTTTGTGGCGTTTTTATATATATACATTCAATTCTAGAATCAACCGCTTTGCAGCTTCGCACTACCTAATAAATAAATAACACTCCTGACACACTCATTAACACCCGCACCTCCTCCCGCCGTGGAAGGGCCGAAAGCAAACAGTATTGCCTGTCGAATGTCTGTCGGACAGATTAAAAATACAATTTACGGCAAATCAATTGCGGCTAACATGGCAACGACAGGCGGAGGAGCGAAAATTAAAATGGCCAACCACAAAAACGAAAACAGTTGAAGCAAAAAATTAAAAGCAAATAAAAACTGAAACTGAAGCAAAAGAAAGAAACGGAATCCCAAATGTATCGAAAGTTGAACAACAACAGCCTCAGACGCTGCAGCAGCATGAGCAGCTGTTGGCATAAATTTGTATAAATAATAAACAATTTAAGACATTGGCTGAAGCAGCTCCTCCATTTGTTGCTCCTGCTCCCGTCGTCCCGCACTGCGTTCGGCTAGTCGCTCGACGATTCGAATGGCCCGCATTCGATCCGCACGAGTGAGTTGACAGAAATACCATATGCCCTTCACATATTTCCCCAAAGCCTTGACATAATCCCAAAGAGTGACAACACCTTCAAGCTGCACCAAAACTTGCTCAAGCAATTCCTGCAACTGTTGAGGTCCTGCAGCATAGCCCGCTATATAAAGTGCCACAATAGCCATTAGAATGGTAAATACAGCCAATAATCCATTTTCGCAGTCTTGAGAGCCACGGCTTAAAATCCTCGCCCATTGATAGGACAATTGTTCAAAACCGCACCAACCCTTTAGCAAAAATTGTTCCGCGATGAAAATTGTAATAAATAGTTCCAATATGACCATCATTTTAGGTGATCCCTTGGATAAGACTTCTAAGTTCCACAGAAGCAACCACAGGGCCACCATAAATATGAGGCTACCCAAGTATGGAGCTGGCGAACATTGATCTTGAGGTTGAGTCACAAATATGGATACGCCAATCAGTTGAATAAAAGCAACCACCGCTATAGTGGCTTTGGACACCATGATAAGTTAGAAATATTAGACAACAATTTTGAATTCATAAAAATAAATAAAGTAAAATGTTCACTTAGACTGATTTTGCGTAACAAATAGCTTGACTCCACTGACACATATATATCGAGCAAATGTACATATATTTGACAAGGCTTCCTATATAAATTTTTTTATTTGTAATTATTTGTTTTTTTTTGTACAAAATCAGAAAACTAAACAAACTTCAGCTTATCGGTTGAGAATTTACATTTCCAGTGGACAAATTTCAGAATGTACATATACGAGTATGTGTCAGTGGAATTAGCCTATAACACAACTAGACACCTTTACACGAACTTGCCATTTGGGTGCTATTTTTCCTCTTGCTTTATGAGCCATCACACAAACTATTTTACTGCTCACTTGGCTTTTAAACACGTCATAAGCTAGCCGGCCTTCTTTCCGCATGGCCTTAACATTTATAGCATACTTTTGAGGGCCATGGAAAATGTTTGTAGGTGAGAAAGCCAACGGAGTTGGCCATGGTCGAACAGTTGGATGGAAAAACAATTAGTTTTAGCTAAGATATGTGTTATAATTTAGCATACAGTTTCCAAAAATAAATATATGTCTATAATTCTGAACCCTGTTACTTGGATGCTAACATAGTTCAAGTAATTCGGCAGAGATTTCTGGAAAATAATTGATTTGTAGGGCGGTTTAATATATATTATTTTGACCACGCTAGGCGGGACCTAGAAATTGATTTTAGACCCATGGTTTCTTGGGAAAAATTCTTACGTTTCTACTATGTGCTTTGATAATTTTTTTCTCATCCATACAAATTGACCCGCCCTATTAATAAGTATGATTAGGAGACGTTTGAAAAAATCGATTTTTAAACCCTTGCACAGGGTATTATAAAATTGTGCGAATGTTTGTAGCGCATTGAAGGAATCATCTCCGACCATATAAAGTGCATATATTTTTGATCACCATGACGTGCTGAGTTCATTTAGCCTTGTCCGTCTGTCCGTCCGTCCGTCTGTCCGTCTGTCTGTTTCTATTCTATGTATTAACAATGCGAAAGCGAAAACACAACAATATCTGTAAAAACTAAATAAAGCTCAAATACACTTGAAACTCTTGTGACCAATGACTTTATTTATAGCTTTATGTCTTGTGTCATCGGGATATTAAATAAAAAAACTAAAAAACAAGTAGGGGAAAGTTAACTTCGGCTCGGCCGAAGTTTTGTATACCCTTGCAGCTTCCATTGAAAACAAAAAAGTTTTTCTTAGCCTACTTTTTGGACATTACTTTTCTATGTGATCTATACCATAAAGATGTCTGATTTCGATTAAACTTGGTGAAATCATGGAAAAGCATAATACACTGTTAATTGCGAAATTTGGAGGCGATCCCATTTAAAACAAAAAGTTTTTCTCACTAGAACTTCTTTTTCGACCAATCATTCATACTGCAGCTATATGCTAAGGTCATCCGATTTTGATAAAACTTTGTAGAAATGTATATATACAATAAGTGTATGCCAATAATAAGGACGTTTTCATCAAAAACCAAAAAGTTTTTCTCACTAGAACTAGTTTTTCCACCGATCGTTCCTATGGGAGCTATATGCTATAATCATCCGACTTCGACCAAACTTTGTAGAATTGTGTAAAAGTACATAAATTAAGTGTATGCCAATGATAAGGACGTTTTCATCAAAAACAAAAAAGTTTTTCTCACTAGAACTAGTTTTTCGACCGATCGTTCCTATGGGAGCTATATGCTATAATCATCCGATTTCGACCAAACTTTGTAGAATTGTGAAAAAGTCTATAAATTAAGTGTATGCCAATGATAAGGACGTTTTCATTAAAAACAAAAAAGGTTTTCTCACTAGAACTAGTTTTTCGACCGATCGTTCCTATGGCAGCTATATGCTATAGTCGTCCGATTTCGACCTTAATAAGGAAGCCACACAGAAAATTTTTCATATCAAAATAGAAAGGTAATGTTATTATCCATAACTGTCTTTGAAAATTTGTATCTAAAAGCAAAATTTAAAAATAAAGACCAATTCTCGTTTTCCCATATGGCGGCCGTTCCCAATGACTTAAGCTTTTAAGACAGTCCTTTACCACGTATCAAAAATCTGGCTCAAAAAATTTCGACTGTGTGACTGTGTATTTTTGACCAAATGTAACAAGCCAAAAAATATCCTAAACTATAGTTTAGAATGCTTATAAGCATTCAATGTCATTCAACAGATAATCAACAGAAATTGCAAGTCGTAGATCAGTACTCGTAAATCGGATTTATCTGCTGAATACGCCCATTGTTTGAACAATTACGAAAAAAAAGATAAATATTTTTAAGAACTGTTAATAATGACGAAAAACATTTTTTCTAATACATATTTATAATATTTAGAGTTATTTTATAATTGTTTATAATTTAAATAAAAAGGCAATACAACCAGATCAGTTATATGCTCATGTAGCTGCCATAGAAATAATACGCTAAGCCGTATTTGGTTGTGCAGTATGAAAGCAAAATTTTAAATAATAAAAACTGTTGTGCGAACTTTTCTGTAAAATTTTGATTTCATAATCTGGTCACATCACTTCAACAAGGAATTTCACAAGACGCGAGTGTGCCATGAGTCAAGACGCAAAAGCGCTGAAGCCAGAGTGAAATTACAAAAAAAAAAAAAAAAAAAGGAAAGACGATCGTATAAAAAGTGTTTGTGTTTTTGATTATATACAGGTAAGTTTGCTTAACAATGTGATTTCAAATGTGTTCATACATGTGACATATGTACATATGTATGTGCGTTGGTTGCTTCGGCACAATTAATATGTACATACATACATACGAACACAAGTACACACAATGTCAAGGCTAATGTGTTCATATATATATATATGTGCAACGTACATACATAAATGTACATATAAACTTGTTAAATCAGCCAATTTGACAATTATTTTTTCTTTCACGCATTGAACATGTTCTTGCAAGTCGGCTTCATTTTGTGTATAGTGCTGACGATCCAGCTTGAGACAGTAGCTTGAGACAGTTAACATGCCAGACAAGTCTGTTTAACTGCCAACTTGGCATCACAAGTATTCTTTTCTCCAGAAAACAGTGTTGGAAGCTTAGCTTGAAAAAATTGACTTCTGTTTGTAGAGAAAAACAGTATTTTGATTTTAATTTTTTGAGATTCATTTTTATTTTTAATTTTATTCCAGCCTGGCAAATATGGAAAACATTTTAAAAAGACTTAATTGTGAGTATTGAAACTAGAAATAATTAATTTAAGTTTATTTCTATTTATTTTTGAAAATCTGGACAAAGAAGTTGCTTTATCAATATTTTGGCTCCAATGCAACAGCGAAGCGAATGTCGATCTCGATGAAGTTTTTAAGTCACTGGAGTGTGACTTACAAAAGCGCAAACAACTTTTTTATCAGAAAGTCAATTGGACTTAATTCTAAGTGAATGGCCCATTTTAAAGCTATCATTTGGCCCTAAATTGGTAATAAAATCAAATATTTACTGATGGTCGTACAAATAATTCATACAACTCTATATTTACAAATAAATCATGACTTTGCTAGACGATTTCCTGAGAATTAAAAGTTGCTGTTAAATAAGTTTGACCACTTTAAAGATATTGCGCTCCCTCTTGCACAAAAGAGGGTAACGGAAGAATACAGCGTGAAATTGCTCAAAAGCTTTCAAGAAACTGATGAAGGTACATATTTTATATTTAATTATGTTTGTGTTTTTTCTTATATATATATCTTTGCAGAAGCTATGGCAGTAGGAATATTTTTATTGCTACATGGGTTACTGGTTCCAACGGCGCGTCGCTGATTTAATGCACAATAAAGAAAAAATTGTAAATGAAAAAAGTATTTTTTGGGATCAAAGATTACCTAAATTTTTAGGTAATTATGGGCAACAATTTTAGGTACTTTATTGCCTAAATATTATGGCTATCAAGGGCTATTTTTAAGGAAAGTCGGTCCTTATTTTATAGCCTACATTCAAGGCTACAAATTTCCTAAAAACGTAGACTTAATTTTAGGCCATATATTACCCAAAACCACAAAAAAAAAATTTAGGCAGTGGGTGTACTAAATTCGAGTCCAATATTCCTAAACCCCTAGTTTAGGCCAAATGGCCTAATATATTAGGTAATTTTGGGCCATTCTAGTCCATACTTTTTTCTGGGTGTAGTTGAGAAAATTTTTGTAGCATAGTAGAATTCTTTGGTGCACATCGAAATTTTGAATAACGGTAAAAAACCCGTTTTTCCGCATAAGCACTCACCTTTACTCCCAGAACTTCGTCATATATCCAATGATTTTCATTTTCTTTCCGGTTTTGGAAAGAAGAAATGTAGATCTTTAAACATACCATACATGACTTAACAGGTTTCATTTTTTATCTTGGAATATTTGCTAGGTAAACCAATTTTTTCTTTATTTTACAATTTTTTTACTTTGGTGACGTTTTTTGAACACTATTTGGTTAGAAACATCCTAAATTTGTTTTATTATTTTAAAAGAAAACATCTTCACGGTTAAAATCATCTGTGTTCCGTACCAAGTATACTCAGAACGTCATCAGCGCTGTCCTTAATGTCACGATGAATATATAAAAGGGCTAATCCATTTAAACTGGTTTCCCCTATTAAATTTTGCAAGTAGAGTTTTAAAAACTTCAAAGAAGAAAAAGACTTTTCGGCAGTCGATGTTGTAATGGATGATAACTAAAAATCTGCGTAAAATTTAAAATGCCGCCAAGACCACAATTCTTAACCGATTTTTATGAAAATTTAACACTTTATTTATGACTACATTTACAAAAAAATTGCATTAATGGATTTGGTCGAAAGGACCGTTATCTGCCACTCGACGTAGCTTCCGGAAAATATCTCCACAGGCGGCCTGTAGGACTTTGGGGTCGTATTTCCTGATACATAAACGAATCCTGTTAGTCAGTTCTTTGTTATTTTTGGCCTTCCAGATCTTTTTGTAAACTACAGCACTCCAAAAAAATCTTCAATTGGACGACACTACGGCAAATTGGTTATGTTCCGTTCCTTTGGTACAAAAGGGATATTGGGAAAAAGGTGATATTGCTTGCTCATCCACCGATATTAGGATTTGACAGTTCCCGAGTGATCCGAGATAAACAACGTGAACCCTTTTAAAGTCCACGCTATAAAGTTGGAATGTATCCTTAGAATTTGGTTAAGTTCCAGTTTTCTTTCACATGCCACTGTCTTGGCCCCACCAAAATGAATACCCTGCTGTCATACTTCCCGATTTAAGCTTTTTGATCTTTTAATTTAAGAAGTTTTAAGAAATTGGGAACAAATAGTGGCAAGCAAGCAAATAATGTTAAAAAGTATAAAATAATCAAAAATCACCATCCAAAGAGAGAGGAAAAAGTTCTATAAGCTGACTTAATAAGAAATCATGTTGGATAACTGATGGAAAAGAGAGTAAAAAAAGGAATTAAATAGGTAACTACATGAAAATAGCCTTTAGATAAAACCCAAAAAAGCGAAAAATTCTTCGCTCCTAGATATTGTGATTCTATTCTACCTCCCCCCTTTCTTACTTTTCCAAAAATTTCTTCAATGATTGTAGGTAACTTTCGAATTCTGCTTAACCTCATTTTTCATCACAATCATCAGACGGTAATTTGAAATTTTTGGAATTTATATTTGGGGGCCGGGCCAGCAGTTTGTGGTGTGTCTGCCGGTGATTTTCATTGGCCTCATAAATTATTTGTTGCACACACCAAAAATGTTCGTGCTTACTTTGTGGCAACTTAATATGCTATCAAACAATTTCATGGCCTATATAAGAAGCTCAAGCTTGACCAATTTGTAAGACAACACTTTAAGTTATTATACCTCTACTCCCCTACCTCCCCCACGGAACATTCAGTCATTAGGGTCAACATGTACCAAAAAGTCAATGAGAAAACTTTTAGTCAAGCCATAAAAATCAACATTATTATGTTAATTGGTTGAGGAAGATGACGCCCTGCGGCGCTGAAAGATTTTAATCTCTAAATTAGTTTACAAAATATAAATATTTTACCATGTAAATTTGTTTCTTCGGCCCAAGCCAAAACCGCCTAAAAGCATATGGTCCTTATTTGTCTAAAGGTTTTCGCCAGAGAAAAAGGTACCACCAGCTTTTGTTAACTGTGCAAACTTTTCTTCGTCCCTTCACAACAAAACAAAAAAATATAATAATAATAAGTAAACATTATTTATTTTAAAAGAAGCAGCAAAGCCGTTGCATACCTCGAGGCGTTTCGACATTTAAACAATGGCCGGGGCCAAGTAGCCAACATCGCGGGCGAAACGTCAAAGTAATTAAACAAAAGTAATTAAGATTAGCGCGCTTGAAGCAAAAGCTTTTTCCTACCTTTCCCCGTCCATTATCATCATTATCATTATTATGAGAGTGAAAAAAGGTAACGCTAACAATATGAAAAGAAGAACTGTGCTGCCAACTGACAACTTTGACGTCATTATAGCTGAACATTACCTGCCGGGCGGAGGCAAAAGCCGGGCCATTGCAGAGCGGAACTTACACTTAGCCCCTCGTTACGGTCGCCATTTTCAGTTTGTTGCTGTAGCACGACTAAGACCTTGGGGCTATTTTGTGAATTATTATTGTTCCAAAGTGAAGTTCTTGTTTTGCGGGATGGGGGGAGACTTTGGGAAATTATGTACATGGCATGCCAAGGCATTGGACATTTTGGGGATAAGATTTGTGCATGATATGTGTATGGGAGATAAAAGTCAATATGTGAAGCTAACAAAAATTTTCCATCCAATGGATAAAAAAAATTCCAATGACAGTTTCGTTAGACGCTAGAGCCCTTATCTACCTGCTGGTGCGCTCAACCACCTAAGGTATTACACACTTGCGATTATTTTCGCTGTATTAATCCGAATTTTGCAAAAAATTGGTTATTGTGATTACACCAACTGTAAGACCAGCTTTTTGATTGATTTTAATTTTTATACACTTTAAAAGTGTATTTTAATTTGGCCCAGAAGTTTGGGACGCATAGAAGGAATCATCTCCGACCACATAAAGTATATATATTCTTGATCAGCATGACGAGCTGAGTCGATTGAGCTTTGTCCGAAACCATCAATACAGCTATGAACAAAATCTGTTATCAATTATTTGCGAGCGAAGCAGCCCTGTTTTTGTAGTTGAACCATAATCTTATACACACACCTTCTAACTAGACTTTTTAATAAGAAAATGAAATCTCTCCAACTTCTGGGACACCGACGAATTTTTCGAGCGATTTGCAAACCAACCGAAGCCAAAATCTCTAGAGATTTCCAGGACACCCCCGATAGAGACCATTGCGTCAAAATTTAGATTTTGAGACTTTGAACGTTCTCAAATTTGTTATTGTTTGCATAAATTCGCCTGGCTAAAATGCCCCAAATGTTTTCGATTGGGTTTAAGCCAGGGGAGCAAGCTGGCAAATCCAACACATTGACTGAGTGCTCATTAAGAAGCGCTGGGTTACTCTGCTCTTGTGGATGGATGCATGGTCTTGCATATCATCTCCATTTTCTTCAAAAAATTGCAGAATACGATCTTCCAATACCTTTTATTTTCACCTCATTTCATCCTTGAGCTGGTGAAGCACTAGTCAAGCGATCCGCCTCCGAAATTGCGCTTTGAAAACATGAGGTGTTCCTTATGCAAATCTCGCCAATAGTGATGAAATCCAAACCGAGTCCCAGTTTCTCTCCAAGTTATTTTCTACAAACTGAAGTTGGTGATGGAGTTTTAAGATCGGAGCCTTTTTAAAAATTCCTCTGACAACATTTTCAGACGATTGCAGGGTCCGTCAAACAGTCATCCGTGACACAGACTGACTGCAACTTGCAGCAACGGTTCAAAAGAATTGCTAGCCTTTAATAATATGCGACGATTATCGCGTTCAGACGACTTCGGTTTTCTTCCAGACTTATGCTAAACACCATATTCATCCGGATCGCGTAAAAATTTGGTAATAACACAGCGTGATAGACCCATTTTTCGAGATATTTCGCTTACATTAAAACCAGCTTCATTGTAATCTCGTATTCTTCCCATTTCCTCGTCGTTTAACAATCGCCCGCCCGGCGTTTTATTAGAAATGCATTAAACGCTTAAAAGAAATACTATAAAAATTAATTTACACCAAACTGTTTTCTTCAGCCGCAATAATTGAAATGTGTCGTAAGTCTTGAAACACAACATAATTGCGAGTGACCCAATTCAGCTCAACTAGGAGCTATTGTCATGAATGAATCTTTATTTCGATTGTTGTTCTGTTTTTATACATTTTTAGGATAGCAACATTTTGAATGACACCCGCAACATTTACATATACATATGTTGCTTAGGTGTTATTATTACATATGTGGTCCTTGGAACATTTACAAATACATATGTTGCTTGGATAATATTATTTTTAGCAGATGTGATCTGTTACGAGGGTTGCTTTGGTTTGTAGACCCATGCACAGAATTCTCAGATTTTCAATGCATAGGTCTTCTAACATGCTATGTCCTCTGCAGCTGTGTTCTTGTTTTGTGCGGCTATTTTTAGGTGACAAGAACATTTGACTTCCAAGCAGGTAAAAAGTAAAGTAAAATCGGCTTGTCAAGATGACAACAGCCCCGAGGGGCCAAAGCCGAGCCTCTCTCAATCTCTTGGCTTGTGCGCTTCTAATTTTAGCACAAGAGAAAGGGACCTACAGTTTAACGCCGAATCCGAACGGCAGTTTTTGAGAGGCTTTTCATGGCTAATTACTGCAATGCTGGCGCCAACAGCAAGAGGTGTGGCCGGGTGTAAAGTTTTATTCAAAGAAAAAAACTTTTCATTAGATGTTCCGAGGCGGGATCGAACCCACGACCTCATGCTCAGCAGTCGCGCACACTAACCACTGAGCCACTCCGGCCACCTGGATTCAAATGCCCTTGTTCAAATATCTTTGAACACTAGACCAAGATGTGCTGTGTGCTTTTTTACCCTTACTTAAAAAAGCGAGATGCTATCAGAGATAAGAACAGCAGCTTTTGTGCAGAACTTATTTGGCTTTTAATCTGCATACTTTATTTCGTTTTATTCTGCTTTCTCCTTCTCCGACGAGAGTCGAAAGTAAAATTTTCGTGGTGTCTTATAATTTTGGGCAGGAGTGTATTTTGTTGTGGAGTATGTTTTGACTTTGGAATTGATGTTCGCGATGATGGCAGATGTAACTCGCATGTTAAATTTCAACCTTTTTTGCCGTTATGTTAAAGCTTTTGTACAAAAAATGACAGATCTCAAAGATGGAAGGAGATAGAGGTTTTAGATACATGGAACATACATATACTTCTTATATTTATAGGAAGATCAAGTTTGTTGTCAAAGATTGTCACGCCCCCTCCCGATCCCACAATTTTGAAAAAACGCCATAACTCCCACGGCTTTGTAGACAGATGGTTCGTACCTTTTCGCATATTTAGTAATCAGCATTATCTATGAACGGTAGTCGAGTTATAAGGAAAACAAAATTTTTATGCTTGGCAGTACCGGTTGCTAAGCGATGGGCAGTACATTAGACACTTTATGACTTTTTGCCACTTTGTATGGCTTC